>OMNM01001692.1:13603-26610 GCA_900302745.1 Parablennius parvicornis
AAAAAAAAAATTTCCTTTTTTAAAAAAAAAAAAAAAATTTTTTTAAAAACACAAAAAAAAAAAAAAAAAAAAAAAAAAAAAAAAAAACTTTTATCAACTCCATACCATTACCTGGAGATTTAGTGAAAAACAGTGCCTGGTAATTGAGTTGTACTATGACACTGTTTATGTTTCTTTATGTTCTGCATTTCCCTGTAATGTATAAACAATAAGCATGAAGAAAGTAAGAATAAATTCCAAGTATTAAGAAAAAAAAAACTTTTTCTCTGTTGCATTAGTCTGCTTTTGGGTTCACCAGTGATCTGTGAAGTAAATTCACATCCAGGAAATAAATCCTGTAAATTCAGCCAGACAAAGTGAGATGGTCTATTAAAGAGTTAAACTGACAGTTCCTCGGACAGATTTTGTCTTTAAAAAAATCTAAACAAAACCAAAAACAACTTGGCAGACTTAAGGGTCCTATGCACAATGACTGACACCATATAGAATGTAAAATTCTAGAAACATCTGTTCCTCCTTTTTTTCTTTTTATCTTAGCTGATTATAGGTTCGACGACCACAAAAGTAAGCTTTTTCTTGTACAGTGTAAATGTCTATTTTTCTTTAAATATGACAAGTAACAGCTTCTGAGACTGTGTCTGACTGTGAATGTTGTGGAGTCTATCTCATCCACTTTATTTACCACAGGTGCACATTAGCAAGGAAGGAGAGCCAGAGCGTTGTTAGCTTTAGCGTACCTTAGCTCACCTCCCTTGTCTTTGTTTACATTCTGGACGCCGCCTGTGAGCACTTCTGCCGGGCCTGGTGGACAGCAGAGACTGGTGCTCTGGAGATCTCAGGGATGACTTCAGTTGTAGAAGAACATTGGAATAGTAAAATACATTATACAGAAGCTGTTGTCAGCTAATGAGTCTAATGGGCCCCTGGTGGAAAACCAGGCATTAGAGGAAAAGGTCTTATGAGTGCAGTCATTAATGATATGATTTAATTTGTACCAATCTTCAGTGGGCCAGGTTACAAGGACCAACAGGCCATAGTTTGCCCACCCCTAGTCTAGTCAGGTACCATCTCCTGGTGTTTAAGACTAAACTACAACATACTTTTATATGAATCTGTGCTCTACCAGTCAGATAGTGTAGCAATCGCCAATCCAATTCCAAGGACTGAACCATTGTGATGCAATGCACCATGGGAGTTTAGGTTGTTAGGACTTTAAAGGCCTTTATTGTGTGTTCTATTAAGCCACGGTTTCATCGCACTATTTGTGCCAGGCTGTGGCGGGCGGGACAAGCTATCATGTGGTCCCAGTGAGAAAGTTGTTAATGTGGTATGGAAAAAACCGTGACCAACAGCTACGATTTTCCGTCACACCTCCACAGGGTTGAGAAGGCTACTTGAAAACTGAAATCTGTTGACATTACAGGTTACCTGTTAAAAAATTGAATCAGCAACTTACACTAATTACTAAAATAAAAAATGTACTGTACCCGAGTACTTTTAATTATTTTTGGATTACTTTACCAGCAAACATAAAAAATAAAGACAAGAAAGAATAGAATGTGTCATCTGCTCAGTATATTGCCAAATCATATACACAGCATACACAAATTGCACTTAAGAGAACAAGTTTTAAACTATCAAAAATCAGTAACAAATCTGGTTGTTACTGATTTTTTTTTAAAGAATCAAAACCACAATACAAATAAGGCTTTCAAATATTCAAGTGTTAGTCGTCAAAACACTTTCTATTCAAGAAAATGTGCTCATCTTTTTCAAAACAAACAGAAGATATGTAAACTGAAAACATTCTTCTCTTTCATCAGATCTCCCTCTCTCTCGTCCCGTTTCCTCATTGGTTTTAATGTTCAGACAAAAATATAAATGTTTCATAGGTTTGACAGGCTGTATCTAGCAGCATAAATCACTGATTGCTAATAATTGAACATCCCGCTGGACTGAGTCGATGAGCAGACTTTTAAAAAAATGGCACATGCAGCCCCAGTTGAGCCCTCGCTCAGTAGTTCCAGTTTTTATCTAATATACCAGTAATGAGATTACACATTTTTTTATGTACTGTAATGGATTACAGTTAAAAAGAAATTTTGTATCCAAATTACGTAACGCTGTTACATGTAGTCCGTTACTGCCCAACCCTGCCCCTCCATTGAGGTACCTAGCACTGAGGAATGGGTGTGTGAGGAGGAACAACAATGCAGCTGTCTGCTGATTGGTCGTGACGATCGTCACTCTCGACTTTTTATTTAAAATATTTCAATGGCTGTTGTTTACATATGCTGCTTTGGGCACTGGTTGTTTTGTGAATTGGTTTATTGAAACGTTGGCGTGTGACACAACATTGTAGTGTTTAAACGAGGTGCAGACGCTCCTTTGAGTGATGGGAGAGGAGAAGATCCAGCAGGAGCTGGACTCTGCTGTTTACAATGAAAATTTATGCCGTGTCGAAGAGAACGAGGCTCATGGTTTTACTCGGATGACTGCTTCCGCATTCTTTGCCCGACGCGTCCCTGCGTTGTTCACAACCCCACCTACAATTTAACCATACTATCTGCGGTGGGATCACTTGACAGAGTTGGGCCTGGATGCGCTTTGCTGTACCGTACCCTGCTGCCTTGGAACCACAGCTTTAGTCTTGTAGTGTTAGTGATCGTGTTTTGTTGTGTTTTTGTGGTTTAGTTATTCTAGTTAGTTAGTTGGTTTAGTTTACTGTAGTTTAATAGTTATAATGTTGGAACCGTGTGTATAAAATGTTGTGTGTAATCTCCTCCTGCCATGGGGTTCCTATTTTTGAGTATACTTACATAAAAGCCCCAGCTACTGAACAGATGAAGAACTGAGTTTCATAAAGACTTGAAAAAGTACACAAAACTACTCAATTACAGCAACATGAGTAAATGTATGAGACCCAAGGGCGAGAGTGATAACCACTGTGCCACCCTGTGCAATTACAAAAGTGCATCAAAAATCTTGCTTATAAGATCATTTTTAAGATTTACTAGATTTAAAAATATTTTTTTACACTAAAACTCAGCCCAGAGGGAGTGACTTAAACTATGTTCGACAACTCTGACCTATAAAATGATGAACAAAAGCTGTATTCATATCCACGATTTCAAATCCTCAGTGGAGCATTCATACAAATGAAAAGCAAATGATTTATAATCCCATTTACAAGCGGGTAGGATTTACAGCTATTCACAATTCATGAACACTTACTGTGAGCTGTATTTACATTTTCAGGGTTATTAGGAGTTAAACAAACAAATGTTTATGTCTATGACTGTATGTAGGGCAGACCTTTGATGCTTTAATACTGTTCTCCTAATTGTTTCACAATGTTATGGTTTCATGTATATTGACACTATGAATCTGGTCATATGTTGCCGTGTCTGCAGGAAGGGCACAGTGGTGAACACCACTGTGCTGGTGTTTATTGCTAGCTTTCTCATGGGCTTCAGCAGGATCTGTGGCTCACCTGAGATGGTCATCATTGGCCGATTCATCACAGGAATTCACTCAGGTATACACACACGCACACACACACACACACACACGCACATACACAGATCATGTCTCATATCTAAAGGTAGAGTGAATATCGGCCCACAATCACCACCTTTGTTAGAAAAGCCAGTGAAGATGGTCCATCTGATTACAATGATCCCGTGTCACCTCCCGTTAAAGGTTCACCAGGCAGGTCTGGGAGGAGGCCCGAGAGCCAGGTCCGATTGTTGGATGTCTGTAAAAAAATCATGTCTGATTTTCCTGTGGTGTGTTAAGAGTGATTTTATCCAGTCCGATCCACGAGGAAGGTCTCTGAAGGAGAGAACGTAGATGATGAACATGATCAATATTTTTGACAAGAAATCCTGTTGTTTGTTCTGCTCCAAGCGGCAGGGTGTGTGACGTCATGTGTGCCCGTATGAAAGATGACCAGGCTGAAAGCAGCACTGTTGCTGCAGCCAAAGCCAGAAAATTCCTGTTAGGGTTCATGTTTGGTCATTAGCATTAAAAATTTCTGTAAGTAATTAATCACTGGAATAATTTATGAAAAATTTTACTTAATGATTTAAGTCTACTGTGATTTACTCATTAATATCTCTAAGTAATTGAACAATTACTTAAAATTAATAAACTATTCAAAATAATAATCGAGCCAATTTCACGATAAAACAAGCAGAATCGCTGCCTACGAAGACGTGGTTGTGCAGTAAAATGTGATTGTGCAGTGATACACGATTGTGCAAGAATACCACAATCTAAGCTTAAATATGAACGAAGCCCTCACCCCTCTAGCATTTATGTGTTTGGAGAGAAATCCCCCAAAAAAGTAGTAGTAGGAGGAGAATATTGATACGGTTCTGGCTTAGAAAGAAAGACCTAGTTGAGATGACAATTTTGTAAGGGGAGCTTGAACTGAGTACTTGTTAGCACCTATTAGCATTTAATATTAGCATCAACTGTTATGGTCTTTCATTTTCCAACAAAACATATTCCACGTTAACGTAACTAACAGGTCTCAGATTGTGGGTCCCAACAGAAGCTATTATCGCACCAAATATCTGACCCTGTATGAATTTTATCGCTTTGGCAACAGCTGTCCTTGAACTGGTCTCACAGTAGGACCACTGATTTAGAACCAATACCAAAGATTTTACAATGATGCTCCTATGATTGCTCCTGTTTATCTGCGACGGCCAAAAATTGCACTGTGTGATTTTCCAAAAACAACCTGCAATAGAATTGAGACGTGTCAGATATTTGGGGCGATTGTTGCTGTAGCTGCATCTGGTTTGTTATGTTTACATGGGGTGTGTTATGTTCAAAAGTGACAATCATCAACAGTAAATGCAAACATAAAATGCAAGTAGATGCTAACAAAAAGCTCCCTTAGAAAAAGATGCATCCCAAGTTGATTTCTTTTTCCGAGCCACCACCACATCTTTATTGTCTTTCATCTTTTTTTGGAGTGATTTTTCTGCAAATCATATAAATGCCACAGCGGCGTTCACATTTCTGTTTACGACATTACATTCTTGCGGGTTCATTAGTCAGCTCACATCGTTGTCAGCTGTGACTCAGCTTATGTTTTCATGGTGGAATCTGTCTTGACCCAAACTTTATTAGATTCATGTCGTACAGTGTGGCTCGCTGTGAACTTCTAAGATTGTTCAAATGGCACAGCTTGTAGGAGCTTTAAGAGGGAAAGAAGTTGGTGGGATCACTTAATGTGCAAACGGTGCAGATGGTCCATCAGTGGATTGAAACTCCTCTCAGTACATGATAAGAGATAAAGCTCACACTTTAGTTTGGACTCGTTTCTGCTTCACAAGTGTGAACAGCTGAAGTGAAGAGGACCGTCCTTATTGTAGTTTACGCTGTATTTAAGTTCTGTTGATTTACAGTAGTGGTAATTGTATTTTAATTATATTTTTCTAAAGTTATTTTCTGCTTTATTCCTACAGGTATCAGTCTGAGTGTAGTACCAATGTACCTGGGAGAAATAGCACCAAAAAACGTGAGAGGCTTCCTGAGTCTGGTGCCAAGTATATTTATTGGTATTGGAGTCTTTTTAGCCCAAGTCCTCGGCCTTCATGAGCTCCTGGGAAAGGTATTTAAACACCACTTTCCAACAAGAATCAGCAAACACAAGAGATTCAGATAAAATCCATTGACAACATGAAAATATTGACATCTGCCGCCCGTATCCTAACATACAAGAAAGTCTGTGGTCAAAACATATTTATTATTTTTTGTTTCATATACAATATGAAAGCAATTCGCTGACTCGCTTTGCAAACTGAGATACTTATCATTATCCCTGTCATGTGATGTGTGAGGTCATCATGAGATCATTTGTGTTTAATTGCAGTAAATTTAATCGAACTAGAAAACCTGATTATATCTGTTTGAATGGTACCACAGTTGAAAGGAATGTGCTATATTATTATGTATTACAGGAGGAGCACTGGCCACTTTTCCTTTCAGTGGTTGCGATTCCCACATTCATCCAGTTACTGTTTTTGCCATGGTTTCCAGAGAGCCCCAGGTATCTGCTGATTGAGAAGCACAATGTTCACGCCACCATCACAGGTCAGTGTAAAGCCTAAGCTCGGCTCACCAGCTCACTGAGCACAGGTTCTCCACTGGGCAGAAAAACATTGCTTGTCAAGGGCACTGAGGATCACCAAGGACCCCCCCACCTTACTCTGTACTGTTTTCTCTCCTCCTCTCAGGCAGGAGGAGCCACAGCCTGAGATGTGAAACTGTTAGGTTCAGAAAAAGTTCCTTCCCCACCGCCATCTATCTTTTAAAAAGAGGACAGAAAGGCCCCCTTTACACAACAACGAATACGAGTGTATCCACAAAACTTTCTTCACTTTTGGGTCATCTGTTTACACGACATGTATGTGGATCCACTGTATCCGCAAAGTTTTTATCCCGGCTTACAAGGTGGAAGATTGTTTCATGGTCGTGACTCCCTTCTGCAGAGACGGCCGAAGGCTGCAGAGTACTGTTACTGCGCATCTCTCCCCCTCACTTCCCGTTAAATATAGTTCCTTCATCTCATGCGACTGCAAACCAACATGGCAGACCTGTCGTGGTATGACTCGCGGTTCGTATTCTAGTTTTATCATACATATCAGTAGTTTAATTGTTGAGACTCTCTCCTGATAGCATCCGATTCGTCATCAGTCCAAACGGATGTCAGGCTCTCTCAATTTTGTTCATGTTTATATCGTATTATTATCTTCACACAAGTCTGTGTGGTTTCATTTCAAAAACAAGCAACAGCGCCTTCCCGTGGCCCGGCAGACAAACTACATTGTTTGGACACACTTGTCAGTGTGTCCGCTGCTTCAGTATAAAGCACCCCTCCTTATTTTTAACAGATTAGATGTTGTCACGTGTTAACGGGGCCTAAATGTCACATGTGGACCTACAGTGGTAAATGCACTAAATCCCTATTCATTCTCTATTTTACAAATTTATTCTCATGCACTGCACTTTCATACCAGTGGTTTAGAACTTATTTTATCACAGCTACTTATTAATTGTGTGTGAGTTTTTATCGCTGACCCTGCATCCTCAATTTGTTCAGCATTGCATCTCTGATGTAAATTGCCTGAAAGTAATCTGAATCTGAATGTGCTTCTAATTTGACATCGCCTACATTACAACATTGTCGCACTCTGGGATTAGGTTAGTAATGATATTTGACAGAATGAAAGTGTTAAATCCTTCCTGCTGAAGCTTTAAGGACTTCAGATCCTTTCTAGAACATGGTGATACTGTGCTGCTTCTTCTCTCCCCAGCTTTGAAGTGGTACAGATCTAAGTGTAACATCCAGGCAGAGATCGAGGAGATGCAGGAGGAGCAGCGCTCTCTGTCCTCAGTGGAAACTCTGTCCGTGTGGCAGCTGCTGCTCGATGAGACTGTCCGTTGGCAGGTTCTCAGTGTCGTCGTCATCAACATCGGAATGCAGCTGTCTGGGATTGATGCTGTGAGTATCCCTTGATGCCTGCATACACTACAGGATTTTTCAGACCTTCACAGATCAAGAGACCACACATTTGAGAATCACAAAAGACAGATTGCACAAGATCTTCTGCTTCTGATCTGGTATGTGTGTGGTGTGAACTACGGTTCTCACCACACTAACCGATCCTTCAGCAGAGTATCAGGCTCTGCACCATATACTTTTATAAAGTATAATAATACAATATACAATAATATAATGGCAAAAAAGTAGTGAAGAATAATAAAGTGAAAGTGAATAGTGACAGTGCTGAGCATGTCCACTTTTATTGTCCAATTAATATTGTATAATCTCTTGAAGTCACTCATTAACAAGTCGGGAACTTTCTGGTTATGGCTGCAGCAACAGTGTTGCTTTCAGTCGGATTGGCTTTCGTACCGGTTCACATGACGTCACGCATCATGCCACTCGGCTCCACTCGGGGCAGAACACACACAACAGAATTTTTCATCGCAAATATTGAACATGTTCATTATCCCCGATCGCTCCTTCCGAGACCTTCTGAGCAGATCGGGCAGACAAAATCAGTCTGAACATACCCCACACCACAGTAAAATCAGTGACATTTTTTTTGCTGTCATCCGACAATCAGGCCTGTGCTTCCGATGCTCGGGAGGAGATTGGGACTGAATTCCGTCCAATTTTCCTGTAGTGTGTGCAGGTCTTTCGTCATGCATTCAGATCTTAGTTGTACATTTTTATTGACAGTTTAAGAAAGAGAACATCTCTTGTCATCTGATATTTCAACAGGAAAGGATGTTGGTACATAATTTTTCTTATATCATGCCACTGAAATCACAGTAAATCCCATGTAACTTAATTCAGTAAAACCCTGTTTAATACATGTTGATTGCACACGCCTTAAATTTTCGTGCATTTACCAAGTAATCAACTGAGAATAACAACATGACTGGCCTCACCTGCACAGGTATTCATATGAGGCCTTACAACCTGTTTCCTTTGTTTGCTTTTCCATGCAGTGAAAGTTTATTCTAGACTACTTGAATAGCTGTTCGATGAGTCCAAAATTAATTCAGAGGCAACATAAAGTTTATAAAGTTCACAAACATGATCAAATTTACTAGTGCTAAAGTTGAATATTGCTTGTTGACACCAGTTGGCATTAAATCAACAATTTATACACTTGGTAAGATTTTAAACACGTTGCAGCATCATATTTTAGTCTTCCTTTGCACTCTCACTTTAGTTGGAGCAGGAATTTGTTCTGGTGAGTGAGAGGGTCGCCTCCCTGTGACTTAAGGTAGTGGGGAGCAAGACTGATTGTTGTTTGTGGTTATGCACTTCAGAGCAGCTCAGAGCTTTTGGCCTTCTAGGAGCAAGTGGCAGAGGTCAATGAAAAGGTCACCGCTAACAGACTCCACAGGCGACTTCAGCACTCACGTTGGCACAGACTGGGTAACTTGGAAGGGAGTGATTGGGAAAAACAGCCTGCTCCATCTGCTTCACAGTTCTCTTAATTGGTGTTTTAGCATCAGTGTACACAGTCTTTAACATGTAGAAATGTGCCATGAGAAACAGAAAATGGCTCAAAAGAGCATAAGTTACCTGTGCTCACCCACAACCACTCCTACATGCAACGAAAACAACAACACGGCCTGACTTACGCATCTATACTAGGGCAGATTCAAAGCAAAATCTGATTCAGAAGAGATTTTTTTGCTTCAACAAGCAAATAAAGAAAAATAAGAATGAAGGAATGACAGTCAGCTTTACTCTGGCACAATGTGGAACTGTATGTTCTTGTTATGATAGAAGAGAGGTTGTCAAACTTTAAAAATCTAGAGACACAAAGTGTATCAGTAATCTATTCAAGTTTACTTGAAGTGAAGAACAGCTATGATCCATGCCTCATGAGATGGTGGCAGAGTAACTACCAACAAAATAATATTAGCTATCAAGCCACATGGTCTGCTTTGATTTTGAGGAGGGCCACAGTAGGTGATAAAACCCCAAAGAGAAATGTTAGTGATATTTGATCAAAGATCACATGAAGAGCAGAAGATTCTGTCCTGGCTGTGGAACACAAAACCAGCTTCTCACCCTCTCACAGATTATGGAGGCACTAGAGTTCACCAATCCAGTCTGCATGTGCTTTGTAGACTTGGGGAAGACCTACGATTGAGCCAACCGAGATGTCTTGTGCTGAGGGAGTATCCAGTATAGGAACAACCGCTGCAGGATATCTGGTCTTTGTTATTCTGGTGGGAAAGTTGCATCCTTATGCTGGACATTCAGGAACTCAATGGTCATGACCTAAAGAATGAGATCAGGATACAAGATGCAGAATTGAGTTTTCATGGCAAGGTGACTAGCGTCACTCTTTGTGATATAGTGAGTGAGGAGTTCAGCCATCTTGGAGAGACTCAAAGTTGAGCCACTCCTTCTCCAGTTGAGGTGGTTTGGGCATCTGCTGAACATCTAGGATTACCAGACACATCTGACTGGGAGATTTCCCGAGGTCGGCCCAGGATTCACTGGAAAAGATTAGGCTGTATCTCTGGTTTGGTCTGGGGTTCCTCCAGGAGAGCTGGAGGACAGAGATGTCTGGTCTTCTGATCTCTCTATAAACAGTGGCTTATTCAATCGCAGTAGACGAAGCAGGATAGATGGATGGATGGATGGATGGATGGATGGATGGATGGGTTGTCACACATAAAGTTCATGGCAGCAGTGACAGAGGAGAGGTTTGTTCATAACCCCTTAGAACACAAACAAACTTCCAACAGAGCCACATAGCGAGTTGAGCAACAACTGGCCGTAAAGGGAGAATTTAGAGGGAAGTGAAGAGAGAAACAAGGAAACAGACGTCACCAACCTGTGTCGGCTGACGTGATGACAGATTTTCAGTGAGCGAGCTGACGCCATATCACTGTGCTGTCTCCTCAGTGCTTCCCTTTCAATCAGCCAAAATGTTAAGAGCCCAGAGAATCAAGAACAAGATTTAATATCTCAAATGACTTTCAAGAAATAATATTCAAAACCTGTTTTTAGACTTTTCTAAAGTAAACAAACACATTTTTGTCCGCAAATATTTTCTGAAATCATGTCTTCGAAAATTATTTTCACACTAACTAGAAAACATGGTTGATGGTTTCCTGCAATTTATTTGCCAGTTGAAGAAAGGTAACATCTTAAAATGCAACTGTTGGTGTAAGGTATGAAAGAATGTATACAACTTTGAAGCAACAGTTGGCACGACCATGACAGCTTGAGATTTGTTTGTGAATACATCCTGAAAGTGAGTAAGATACTTCTCAATGGATTTTGTCTCCAGGATTTAAAGTTTGAAGTTCAGGAAAATGAGGAAGTTGCAAGCATGAGTCTATTTTCACTCACACAACAGATGTTTTTTGTTTGTTTTTTTTCTTCATTTTCTCTAGATCTGGTTCTACACAAATGATATTTTTGAGGATGCAGGTATCCCACCTCCAGAGATCCAGTATACCACAGCAGGGACGGGAATCATAGAGATCATTGCTGGACTCATCGGGGTAAACAGTTTGAATTTTGTTATTGATCAGTGTCATCTTAAAGAGCTGATCAGAGGCCACATAAGACACATACATTTCAAAGGCTGCAGTGTTGACTAAAAAAAAAAACACGTTTTGATATCAGCAAGGTCATTTATGTTGTTTGTGTTGTTCAATCCGATAATTCTGGCTGAGATATCATGTGGTTGAATGTATGTCCTTAATACACAATGGAGCTTTTCTTGACCTCATTGCAGTATGTCACAGAATTCACAAACTTGTGGATCTGCACTTTAATATCACCTTCAGCTTATCTGTACCGTGGCTGTGCCTGTTCTGGTGACCTCACAGATTATTGCGTATAAGCAAAGTGTTTATCAAACCTCAGGCTTTCTTCTGGATATCTCACTGTGTCTACTCTGCACTCGGGTGAAGATCTAACTTGTGCTCTCTTTCTCTCCTCCCATAGTGCTTCACCATAGAGAAACTGGGCCGGAGGCCCCTCACTATAGGAGGCTTCATGATGATGGGCCTCTGCAGTGCTGGAATCACATTATCCCTGCTGTTTCAGGTGTGTGTGTGTGTCTGTGTGTGTCTGTGTCTGTGTGTCTGTGTGTGTTCCATGATCAGAGATGGGGAACAGCACCAACCCAACACTGTTTCATTATGTTCATACATGCACACACATCCACGCCATTAGGAAGGTCCATCTGAAGATCATAATGCTGCCATCAACAATATTGACTAATCTGAGTCTGAACCATGGAGCTCCTCCACAATAAAAGCTCATACAAGAGAAGACAAAAAAGACAAAGATCTATATAGGTGAAAACAAAGAAGCACAAAACTGTTTTTATCTTCTACACTTGATGCCCCTGGAGAACCAACACGAACCTCACACATTTTGAACATGACCATTTTAAGAGCGACATCTTTCAGGAATCAAGCAGAGTTTGAGCAGATTTTTCTAATAGAAGATAAGAACCACAACAAACTGTTGTGACAATAATCAGCTAATCTATCTTGTCTTTCTGTGAAACATCTTTATTCTTGTCCCCGTCTCTTCAGGCTCATGCTTCATTCATGCGATACGTCAGCATCTGCTGTGTGGTCGGCATCATCGCAGGATTCTGCATCGGTCCAGGTGTGATGTTTTTCACCCATTATCCACACACTGATTCAAGTTTGACTAATATTGAAGCATGTCCTGGCTGAGACTTTATCTGCTGTCACTTCAGAAAATCTTTAGATATTCTGGATTTCAATCTCGCTTTTTCATCTGATGGCCGGTCTGCCGCTCAGTCTGAAACAGGTTGTGATCAATAAACTAAAAGCATGGAGGCAGATTTGTGGTTTTAGTTTCACCGAGTGGTGATTATAAGCTGTCGAAGACCATTAATCTTTTGAGGAATAAGTCAGACCACATTTTCTTTGGTGGTCTGCTGAAGTTTGGGTTACTTCACATTATGGAGAGAATGCCCCCCTCAACAGTTTGCACCACATTAGTGCATACTTTATGACGGACACCAAATATAACTTCTGATTATTCACATCTAAATCTTGATTCTTACAGCCTGGAGGCTGGTATATGATTCGTATGTAGTTATTGAGCAAGTCTATAATTTCAGAATTAGATAATCTGATTGATACTCATTACTTCACATGCCTGCAGGTCCAACATCTATTGTCTCTTCCAGACCTGTCACATTTTGAAGGTTTAAGGTCAGTCTCTGATCCATCTTGTAAGCTCTATTTTAAGAAGGAACTGTGGACAGCATCACATATTGTGACGTTCACACACTGACATGCCGCTTTGTGATATAGAAACTTGTCTGGTTTTTCTATCGTAAACTCAGCAACTCCTTTATTGGGTCTCTTTAACATTTTCAATAAGAAATGACATAATTCCTCAATCACATAGGAAAAAACCCTTCACTGAAAAGTACATCTTTAATATC
>OMNM01001693.1:12451-25250 GCA_900302745.1 Parablennius parvicornis
ACACCAGCCGTATTTTCTATGGGATCATGTTTGACGCCGGGAGCACAGGCACCAGGATCCACATCTATAAGTTCATCCAAAAAGACCCCGGTAAGTGTGCGCCTCTGCGCGCCACTGTGCGTCTCTGCGCGCCACTGTGCGTCTCTGCGTGCCATTGTGAGTCTCTGTGCGCCCCGGTGCGCCTCTGCACTCTTCTCTCAGCCGACGCGCACATGCCGCCGGCTCCCCTCTCTTTGCTGTTGTCATTGGCTTTGTATTGTGAGAGCAAGCAAGTGCCGTCTCCTAAAAGTAGCTGAGGTGGACTTTTAATTCGCCCGTGATTCAACTTGTGTAGGAAGCGAACCTTTAAAACTTGGATATAGGTGAAAAAGAAAAGCCACACATTTACATGCATTTCACTTTCTCTCCTATCCTTCTCCTCTCTGATCTGTGTCCTGACTTCTTTTGCAGTTGAGCTGCCAGTTCTGGACAATGAGATGTACCACGCGGTGAAACCTGGACTGTCAGCTTATAAGGACAACCCTGAAGAGGTATGCACTGACACTTATCAGCCATCAGGTATATTAGGGAAGGTGTTCTCTGTCTGCAAACTGCTAAACCACTGGGATTTTCTCTGGGTTGGGTTCATGCGATGACAACACTGCATAATTACAAAAATACCTGCTGCTGATGCTGTCATTGCCTCCCACTCCTTTCTGCTATATTTACCTACGTGTGATTTCTCCATGTTTACAATGACTGACCCCTCCCCCTAAAAAAATTCAAAGCTTAAAATGTGTCTTTGTCTAACTGCCCAGAAGTGTAAATTCCTTTGATTGACATCTCTCCTGCAGGGGGGCAACACTGTCCGCCAGCTGCTGAAGATTGCCAAGAAGACAGTGCCGGAGAACGACTGGCCCAGGACCCCTGTGGTGCTGAAAGCCACGGCGGGTCTGCGCCTGCTGCCCGAAGACAAGGCCCATGCTCTTCTGCGGGAGGTGAGGCCCTTCTTCTCTCTACCCTCAGACAGTTTGGCACAAACAGCAGCCGTCCCGCCGAGGAACGGGATGAGAAACCACTAAGTGCTTACAAGTGTCACTGAAAAAAGAGGCAGCAACTCTGCCCACTTGGTGGCTATCATGTTGCAAAGAACAGCTGTTGTGGGGTTGTGCAGAGTAACCATATTTGTCATTTTAAGTATTATCCAGGCTACTGTTCCAGCCATGCCTGTGGTTCAGTTATCTGTCAGTCTGAAACAGAGTACACAGTCTGTCTCCTGGAAGCTTTACAGGCTGCATCATAAAAAACAGTTTGGTGTCTGAGCTCCTCGGCTCACGTTTCTGACATAATTCCACTGATCTCAGAGTAATCACACGTCTCTTCCACAGGTACGGGAGGTGTTTGATGAGTCGCCGTTCTTCGTGCCAAACAACAGTGTTACTATCATGAATGGAACAAATGAAGGTAGGTTGTCTCTTGAAGCATCATCACCCTTTAAACTTCAAAGAAAAGCTTTATATTGTCTTCAAAGTGGTGATTATGAGGATCTTTAACCAGGTGCTTGGGCAGCCTCACTCTCAGAGGATGCGTCTTACAATGCCGCTCATGTAATTCCTTTCACTGCTCACTGAGACAAACAAATATGGCAGTGTGAGAGCGAGTGGCCCCACGCCCTCTAATTTACTACGAACCTCCACATCACTCATTAAGACACCCTCAGTGTGTCGTGTTTCATCATAGAGCGTGTGCTATTTGTTCTCCTGACTTTACGAGAGCAATAACTTTACTTCTGAGACAACTACAATTACCTGGGCTGGTCTGCAGGCCTACGGACCAGACCAGCGCTGCTATTTTAATATCAGCTGCAATAAAAGCCATGTTCATGTGCATGAACATGTTTGAGTAAATTTAGCGCCGGCCAGCGGTGATCACTCATCAGGGTTTGACTAACACTGACATTTTCACCCATGTGTTGTTTTAGGAGTCCTCGCCTGGGTCACAGTGAACTTCCTTACAGGTAAGACATTGCTTGTGTTTTGCTATGGTGGTGTTAGTGGTCAGGAGGCTCATATCTGAGGCTCCAGTGTACACAGACGCCGGGCAGTGAAAGACTCTTGTCTCCTCCCTGAGGTTATGAGTTTAAATCAGAAGAACCAAACAGGTTGCAAAAACAAGCAGTATTTCCTTGTGTTTTTTTTTTTTGACTAATACTATGACATCAATTATATTTTAATCAACCACAAACCAGAAATTGAATGTGTGTAGATTGAAGGCCGATGTCATCCAGTCAAATAAATAGAATAGATTATACCAGATGAATAATTTACACTTTACGATAGATTTGTTTTACTGATAATTCATCAACATCCATCTTCACCAAAGGTCACTTGTACTCCAACACAAGGAGGACAGTGGGTATTCTGGATCTTGGGGGAGGATCTACACAAATCACATTCCTTCCAAAGTCAAAGGTAAGCTACATTAAAAAAAAAAAGAAAATCTCTAAATAATATGCCGCTAAACATTTGTCACCGATCCCACAGAAAACCGTTCAGTCTGCTCCTCCAAGCTATATTGCTCAATTCAACCTGTTCAACAACACATATCAACTCTACACACATAGGTAAGTTCCAGTTACGTACAGGCTTACATACACATTTATTTTTTCAATAACTGCAATATTTATTATTATTCTATAGCTACCTTGGTAATGGACTGTATGCTGCTCGCCTGGCGACTCTTGGAGCTTTAGGAGCAGATGGTAGTGTATCCCATGCCTTTCATCATCGTTTAAATGCCCTTTATGTCAGTATTCATATAATGAGGGTGAACTGATCTTTGCTTTTTGTTTTCCCAGGCCTGGACTGGAAAGTCTTCACAAGTTCCTGCCTCCCAAAAAAGTTCAGAGAAGATGTGACTTTTGGAGGAACCACCTATAAAGTTAGCGGGATTCCAGACGGTGAGATAAAAGCACTCTGAGGTTTTGATGGGCTTCCCAGCCTCTTGTGTGCAGCAATTCATGCATTCCTCTCTGCACAGTGAAAGAGAGTAGAGTACAGTATAATACAGTCTCTCATGAGAACATTGCAGTTCCTTTGACCTTGGCGCCAAATCCATGTTTTGTCATCCTCTCCCTCCCCGTCTCCCCCCCTGAACAATTATACTGCAGTCAACCTTGTATTTAAACGAAAAGAAAACTGTCAGTTAACTTCACAAATAAGCCAGTCACTCCCATACCACAGTCAAGTAGCCAAAAGATGCTGGGCTTGTCCCTGAGTTGTTATTTTTTTGTGTAACGAGCAGCTCGCTCACAATTACGTGGTAAAAATAGACAGCACAACAGGGCCGTGCTAAGTGCCGCTCCTGTCAGCACTTGGTTTCTGCTCACATAAATGAGTCAACTGTACCCGTGAGCCTGTGTGAAACCTGCCCTTGTGGGGCTTCCCTTGTATATCATCTGGTGGACACCCCCCCCCAGCTTAAAACCGCCGTCTGACCTCAGAGCGATTCTCCAAACTCTGCTCATACTGTCATCCGTTGCCTTCAAATCGCTTTCAGCTGACATCACGGCACTTTTTCCAGTTCTCCTCTGTCTGAACGAAACAACATCATCTCCTCTGTCCTGCTCCAGGTTACGCGGGCTACAAGCTGTGCTACTACGAGGTCATGAAGGTCATCAAGGGCATCGTTCACCAGCCCTACGAAGTGAAGGGCAGCAGCGTCTTCTACGCCTTCTCCTACTACTTCGACCGAGCTGTGGAGTCTGGGCTCATCGGTGAGTGGGCACAGACCAAAGAGTCACCATCCAGTGCCAGTGTATTTCATGCTAATTACAATGATTTGCACAAAATAGGTATGTTAATTGCATGTTTGTTGTTTTCTGCACAGATGGCAGTCGAGGTGGTGCGATTGAAGTCAGGGACTTCAAGAAGAGAGCCAAAGAAGGTAAAAGCTTCATGTTTTCTTCTCTCCGCTTTGATCAATTTCTGTGCAAACTGACAGTCTTACAAGTTATTTAACCTTTGTTGACTAGTGGGAAAAACTATTATTACATCTTTTTTGGAAGATTTCAATGCAAGACAAGCCATAATCCTGGTGATTGCCGACTGCAGTTGTTAAAAATATAACAGAAATAAGTGGCTCAAAGGAGTAAACAGAGATGGCTGTGAAAAACATGTCCACGAGAGAGGACACAGGAATACAGTCCCAGGAGGCAGTGGTTATATTGGTCATTTAACCAGTGAGATTTCATACAAAACTGTGATTCAAACAGCAAACGCATAGCCCAACACTTGGCACAAGTTCATGAAATTTGCACAGCTCATCAGGTCATAAACACGTACATATGAAAACACAGATAACATCAACGCCTCGTACACAAACAGGAACATACAAGAAAATGCATTATGAAGACAAAGTGGTTTATTGCAGAAAGAATCCCTGTTTACTATCCACTGAAATGTTTCAGCTGGTGACAGTTGGGAGGTTCATGCAGAACCGCATTTCTCTCGAGCGTTATGTAAGACAGTTGGTGTTGTGATCACACCGTCACGTGGTCTCCAGCAACAGGCCTGTCTCTGGCAGCTGAGCTGAGGACGTCTGTCCGGCCCCGGCAGGAGGGCACCTGACAGCCACACGTCACCTGGGCGCCGGCACATTCTCAAACAGGCAGACTGAGCACCGGGCTGTTTGACGCTCGCCACCCACCCACAGCCCTGTGCTGACCCTCAGTCACACTCCTGGCACCTCCCTGATTATTCAGCCATACAAAAACAAAATGGCCATCTTCTAATCCTGCAGCTCTGGGGTTAAAAGAGGTTATTTTTCATGGAAGTGAATGTTTTGGCTATTTCATGTGTGAAACTCGTGACATTTTTGTGTTTACAGTTTGCAACAAAATGACCAAATACCGCGCGATCAGCCCTTTCCTCTGCATGGATATGACATATATCACTTGCCTGCTAAAGGAGGGCTTTGGCTTCAAGGACAACACTGTGCTGCAGGTGAGTGAATCACAGCCAGACCTCTGTGGGCCGTGCATGTGGGAGTCTCAATTTGAAAATGATGAAGCCTTCGCATTATCTCCGTGGAGGAGTTTAAAGTACAGTAAAGCGGGTTTTGATGCAGATCTTTTTCTGTGTTCCAGCTGGCTAAGAAGGTGAACAACGTAGAGACGAGCTGGGCCCTGGGGGCAACGTTCGACTACTTCAGGAACCTCAACATCCACTGAGGGCGGCTCGCTGTAGCTGCGGCTGGCACTGAGAGGGACAATCTGTCCCTGTGGGGCTTCCCTTCCTCCATCCACCCCCACCCTCACAGACACACCCAGTCCCAAACACGCTTCCTCGCCCAAAACGGCCCCTCGTCTCTCCGTCGACCTCAGCACCCCGCGGACACTTCAAGAACTGTTGAAAAGAAATCACTATATTTTTATAAGGCCAGCTATTTCTACTGTATGATGAGCTCATAACTAGTGGGCTGACTTTATTTTTGTAAACGTTTACATTGTTGATTCCTTCTGGGTGTCTGATCTGAAATGTCTTTTTTCACCTCACCTGTAAAGTGTGTTGAGAGGGTAGCCAAGAAGCAGAGTTTAGGTGCTCACTGTGGTCCTGGCGTGCACTGCACAGTACAGTGGAAGAAATTTACAGACGAAGTTGCTGGAATTTGCAACCCATAGTTGTTCTTCAGTGTGCCTGTAAATCAAATCTCTTTTTATATTCTAGCAGTAAATTACTTTACAGGACCCGAGTTAATTTGCACTCAGGCTACGAGATGTCGATGGAAAGCAGTTGACCAATGTACAGCTTCTTTTTCTTTGCACGTAACACTTTAACTGCAGATATTGTAGCAAAGACGTGATCACTTCCCTTTGATGTAAACTACAGAGTTGTACATATTCAGCAGGACTCAGAGGGGCATTGAGAGCACGCTGAGGGAGAGACGCCTTTCACAGGGAGTGTGTTGTACAGCTTCTATGTCAACTTGTTTAGAGGGCATCTGTTTCATCCAGTGGGAGAAATCTTATGAAGTGTGTGTAAATTGCAGCGGCACTCTAGTGCATCCAATAACACAATCTAGTTTTTGAGTGCAGTGAAAATGTTGACATAAATCATGTAAAAATGTTCAAAACCATTTTTCTTTCATGTGCGGCTGAGGTTTCTTTATGTAATGATTTCTTGTGAACTGTACAAATATTTAAATAACTGAAAGTTTATGTAAGAGTATTTGAATTATCCAATATAACTTCTTAACTATTTGCTCTCTAAGCCATGCATATGCCGTCTTTTCAATATTCTACATAATCAGTAACTACTGCTGTATATACATACTGTAAAGTTAGTGAACGGCTTTCATATCCAAACATTAAGCTGCACAATTGCTAAGGAATGCCTGATAACATGTACATTCTTCCTCTTTATTTTTTATTAAAACCAGTGTGATAAGTGTACACTTTACATGTATGTTTGAATAAAACATGAAAAAACACTTTTTCTGGTCTGAGGTAAATTAATGCACAAAAACATTGGTATGAGAGTAAAATAAAACTTTATTGAGGCTTTTTACATTCACTATTTTCACGGCTTTCGAGGCTTGCGGTCACCGGTGGTCCGATGACTCCAGATTTATTGCAGCTCCATCACTTGCTTGCAAATGCCATAATCTGCTCCTGTGTAGTAAAAAACAACAAAAAAACAACCTTTGAATGCTTCTGAGAAACCTGGTATTAGTGAGTGGCACTGCAGACCTCTGTAAGAACTGTAAACTAGTGAACTCAACGTTTAATATGGAATAAAAAAAATGTCACTTTTAACTTTGTGCCTCGATAGTGAAATGCTTTTTACAACCGTTGCAGTTGTGTTGGGGTGAATCACTTAGTAGGGAATAAAGCCATTTCACATGAGTGGTCGGTAATAAAAGGGGTGTGAAAACACAAGCCCACACCACTGTCCGCTGCCCCGGGGCCGGCCGTGCACCCCACCCACACACTTTTGGTAGCACTAAATTTGGGGCTAAACTTAGATGCCATAGTAGTAGGTTTGGAACCCTGAAAATTATAGACACCGCTAAAGTAAAGCCCCGTGTAATCAGGAGAGAGGGTAGAGGGTGGGGTCACGGCGGAGGCGGGGCCTCGGTTTGACAGGTGGCCGACGCTATCGGAGGGGGCGGTCGGGCTCTCGGAGGCGAGGGAGCTTACTTTGAGCGTCGGGAGCATGTTGGTGGCCTGCAGGCCGAAGGTGCGTAGGAGAACCGCAGGGGCCGCGTTGGTGGAGTAGAGTCGCTTCATGAGGTCGATGGCGGCCATCATGGGCAGATTGTGTCGCTGGCGTTCAGTTTCGTACTCTAACAAGTGCTGCATAGCTCCTGCAAAAAAACAACTCGTATTGTGACAACAGAATTTCGTCCTCTATACGTCTGGCTTGTGTTTTCCACATCAACACACTGAGCTTCCGAATATAGAAAGAAAACAAAAAACACTTCATCACTCAATTTCCATTTTGTTTAAAGAACAGCAGCTAACATACAGTTCCTGGCAGAAACAAACATCAAATAAATGCTGCCGGAAAAGCTCCCGCTTTATATAGTTCAGATCAACAGCGTGCGTTTGAGCCGGAGCGATGGAAAAGAGCTTAGGGAAACCACTGGACTATGTTTGCCGCGTTTGTTACTGTTTAGAGTTGTGACTGACCCAGGTCCTTCCCGTTAAAGGCCGCCTGGCTCAGGAGCTGTGTGAGGCAAGCCACATCCCCAAATCCCAGGTTGGCTCCTTGACCCGCCAGAGGATGGACACGGTGGGCTGCATCCCTGCGCGCGCACACACACACACACACACACACACTTTATGCTCTGCGGGACATCAAAATGTCGTTTCCTTTCAGGTCAGGACCAGAGAAGCTGATTTTTAAAGGATTTGTAGGATTGTAGCTAAAACACAATATTGATGTCAAACCCCCAAAACACCCAGGAGACACTTTGTTACACATGCTACAGGTATTGAAGTAATTGATTACTTCTTTAAACATAGTTGTACTGGAGTACCTTTAAACATAGCTGGAAATTACTACTTGATTAGTTACAGGATATTGCAGAAATAAAGTTACTTTACGAGTAACTGAAAACGAGTATGTGATTATTAACGTTGAGTAATTACATAATAGCAGAATTACTTAATAAATTAAAAACAAGAGCCTGATTACAGTTGTAATTACTGTTTAAAGTACAGGAGTAGTGGAGTTATTGTGTCAAATACTGTAGAATTAAAGCTACTTTACAAATACTTAAACTCAATACTTACAGTTACAGGTTACAACTTTATATCATAGTAGAATTAATTACTTCACTAGTAACCAAAGATGAGTGCTGAATAGTTACTTCTGAAGTAGCAGAGTACTATAAAAGTGACAGAAAATTTGTACTTAGCCATAATTACAAGTTATTGCTTCAAATACTGTAGTGGTAAAGTTACTTTACTAGTAATAACAGATTAATAACAGTTGCAGTTCTGTTTTAAATACCGCAGAGGTAAGTTACTTTGCAAGTTACTGAAACTTAGTATTCATTATACTGACAATTTACTGCTTCACATCATAGTGGAATCAATGTACTTGTAACTGAAATGAGTGCCTGAGTTACTTTTAAATTGACTGGAAATTACTACCTGATTACAGTCTTAGTTACAAGTTTCTGCTTTACTGACTGTTAAGCTGTTGTATTCTCCACTACAGAGTCTTGATCTTGATCAGAAAGCACATTTGCAGTTTGCATCCTCTTCATCGTTCTGTTTTCGCTGTTGTCATTATTTCAAAATGGAACAAAAAGTATTGCGTTTACAGTATGAGAGCTTCGTGAGGACGTGTTGCTCTCAGTTTTTATGTCATGCGCAGCTGCATTGCTGCGTCTTGGTAAAAACTCATTTCACAGTGAGAACCAGCGCCAGCATTTGTGCTGGAAGTGGATCTGCTCAACCACCTCAGCCACAGTTACTCAAAGTTTAATTCCATTTAAATAAATCTCCTTTAATTGAAACCAAGAGCAGAACTCGCCACAGATCAAGTGTTGGAGCAGGGATGTCAAACACAGTTTAGTTCAGGGGCCACACACAACCCAATTTCAACTGAGTGATAAACTAGTGCCATCATATCCTTTCAATTCAAACACTTTTTTGTTGTTGTTGTGGCACAAAGTATACGGGATGAAAATGTCTGTATTTTTCCAAACCAAACAAGTATTTTGAAAAATGACTACAATCCAAATGTAAAGCCAATTTTAATGAAACCTGGGAAATGTCCATAAAACTTCTCCTATAGGTGTTGCATTATGGGTGTTTTTATAAACTCACCCTGACAGCATGGCATTGAGGCTAGTTTGACTGCAGTGAGGTCTTTCATGGCAGCATCACTGATATCTCAGCTCTCCGTGTTGAGTTGTGTCACTACTCTTAAGAAATTTGTAAAAAACAAATGCTTGCTTGGTGGTTTGGTCGGATTTGAGCTTCCTGCAGGCCAGTTTTGGCCCACGAGCCTTTTGTTTGACACCCCTATGTTAGAGAGTCAAGGCGTATGTGGAGTAGCGGTTGGCTCTCCCTCCTTTCGGGCAGAAGACCCTGGGTTTGATTCTGCACTGAGCACGTCTGAAGTTTGTATCCGCCTCTTGGGAAGTGAGGAGTTCCTCAGGGCACGCTGGCTTCCTCCCTCAGTCTATGACGGACGTGAGGTTACTCAGTGAGCGTGAGTGACGGAGTGTGTGACTTGTCCGAGTTATAACCTGTCATCACAGTAAGGTGGGTTGGACTCCAGCGACCCTGCGGTGGTTAAAGCGGTATAGAAGATGGATGAATGTCACTGGAAGCAGTAGAGTTCAATTATTCATCTTTTGTTGTGGGGAGATGTGCCAGCCCAGTGCCTGGGAAGCACAGTCTTTTTCCTCTTTGGTTTCATGATTCATGTTTTGATGATGTAAATTCTGGTATGAAATAAAGATTGGGTCATTTTTAAATTGACCTCTTTCCACCTTGTTTTGCCTTTCTATGTGGAGTTTGCTAATTCTTCCTGAGTGTGTGTTTTCAGGGTATTCCAGGTGTCTTAGTCATTCCCCAAAAACATACATGTTGGTGTCTATGAATACAGTTGAATGAATGTGAATCACTCCACATGTTCCTTTCTCTTGTTTCTGGTTTTGCGTGGCGGTCATCACAGCCGTCGACTTACCCAATGAGAGCCACTCGGTGCCGAACGTATTCGGATGCGTGACCCATACCCAGAGGAAACATGACTCGGGTCTTTGGGCCGATTCCGGCCACGCTCGGCGGGAGCTGTCGGGGTGAACCTGCGGACGGCATGATGGTGGACAGGGCGCCGCGGAACAACGAGCCAGCCGTCTCAATGAGGTCCGACTGGTTGTCATTACTCCACTGTCAGCGGGTATATGGACAGGCAAAAAAAAAGAAAGGCCCACAGAGAATTAAACACACACAAAAAAAAAAAAGGCCAGAAGAGAGAAAACAGACATTGTCCTTTTGAGTGGACAAAGAAATTAGCTGACATAAGAGCAAAGCGGAGCTCCAGGACAGCGAAAGTGCTTTTCCCTCCCTCACTAACTGGTTTGGCAGGTCCTCCAGAGCTGCGCTAATTAAAAGAAGATGCCGGCCAGGCTATGCAGTTGAATTAGCTCCGTTTGAAAAACATTCCATGCAGTAATGGTCGACACTGGGAGACCACAGGTTTAATTAGCAAACCAGGCCTGAAACCAAACGTGACTCAACCGTGGTGACCCCATCCATCAGCAGGCTCGGTAAAAATAGCCAAGCTTGGGAAAAAGGAGTTTCTCAAAACAGAAACAAAAAAGAAATATGGATAGGCATAACATTCCTGCAGTGAAATATTACATTTGTATACAGCTTGAGCTAAACAATGACGCTGGTGTTTGTTTGGCTCACGGTGGAAATCTAAGGAGAAGCACGCCGCACAGAAACACGTCGAGTATTGCAACGTCTCCCGGACTGATGTGGAATCTGGCTTCAAACACGTCGTCATCTGTTTGATGGTCGCAGGCACTTACGAAGGCCGAGTTGATGGCGTCGACGAAGCTCTCCTCATCCAGCTCCAGCAGCTCCTCCGCATTTTGATGGCTGGTCGACCACACCAGAGAGCTCTGCTTGTCTGACAGCTGCGGTGCAGACGGCAAAATATCCTGTCACAATTCAATATCTCTAAATGGAAATGGTGTCGAGCTGAGGAGGTAGATTACCGGTAACATCGCGATGGGTCCTGTTGGGAGGAACCTCTGCCAGGCAACGTTGTTCTCCGTGGGCTGGCCAACACACAAATTTAAATATTGACATAGAAATTCTTGAGCATTGCATCGTTCAATCACATATACAACTCTTAGCAACAAAAGCATGAAGGCGGCTTCAGAGTGAGGCTTGATGGAAAGACTTTAGATGACTGCTAAACGGCAAGTATGAAATTACACTGCGCCATGAAGAGTATTGTGCAAGTTTTTAAAAATCTGTGAACATCATACAAAAACTGTGAAGCTACTCGAACAGACAAATTACTTGGGAAAACTACCTTGAGAATTAGATCTGCTTCACTCTCTTTATTATGAGAGGATAGTGTGCAAGTAGCTGTATTATTGTAGATAAGACCAGTGGTTCCCAAACCTTTTGCTTACTACTTTTTGTAAAAGAATGAGTATAAGTACGAACGTCTAGCTACTTGCCAATACCAAATACCGATGTGAGTACTTATTAAATACCATTTATTAGGGCCATAAATACATGGCAGCTAACGCTCGAGCAGAGAGCAGGACAGAGAGACAGCAGCTCTACGATAGCAGTCCACCGGTTTCAGTATGACTCTCACCTCTGAGAGGTGCAGCACAGCGACCACAGCCGACTGGTCATAATTCCACTTCACGGTCGGTATCCCCAACTCCCGCCTCACCATCGAGTTCGGTCCGTCGGCACCGATCTGCCACACAGGCCAGGAGGAGATGGTAAACAGCAACAACCACGAAGACGTAAGAAGCAAACACATCTCATGTGATGATGTTAAACTGACCAGCAGTTTGGTTTGAAGAGTCTCTCCGTTGGCCAGCGTGACTTCTACCCAGGGGATGGAGTCCGCAGCCTGGTGCGGCATCGGCCACGAGTACTTCACCACTTTGGACCGGTACTTCACCTGAACGTTATCTGACAAGTACGAACATAAAGCGACAAATACATCTCTCGAAATCATTACATTCCAAAATACTCAGCTGGACGAACGGAGTCATGGTTAACCTGTCCAAGTTTTTTTTTTTTTTTTTACCAAATAACAACCGATAAGAAAGAAGTCATACCTGTGAAAGCCAGGCGTAGTGAAACCTGCGCCTGAACGACTCCTCCACCCAATGTAAGATAGAGACATCACACCCCATTCACTACATTTTACATCGTTTATTCTACGTTACTACTTTTAATATAGAATAAACCTTAGTGTGCACGTTGTAACCAACCAGTTTATTCTTTTAATCGAGACAATTTCTGTGTTATATCTACATTTCTTATAGAATTAGTTAATATGATGTACTTTTTATACAATTTAGTGAAATACGTAAAGGCTTTACACAGGTAAAATTAATTAATAAGGATTAAATGTAGTTAAAAAGTTTGAATTTTTTTAGTAGTACTTTCAGAAGTGTATTTCATTTAAACACTGTACTTTTATTTGTAATTGCATACAATTTGAGCAATGCAACAGTTCTTGAGTACAAATTGTCAGTGCTGTTCCCACCTCTGAAAGCTAGTGACCAAAATACGGAGTTCCATAAAATAAAA
>OMNM01001693.1:25270-44258 GCA_900302745.1 Parablennius parvicornis
ATAAAAAAAAAAAAACTTTTTTTTTTTTTAAAAAAAAAAAAAAAAAAAAAAAAAAAAGGGGAATCAGCATGGGCTTTTGTAGCTTTATGACAAATGCATACTATTCCACTTTTTTCTCTTTTTTCTTTAAACAGTATTGTTTTCCAGCAGCAATAGCAGTGGAAGATCTATAAATTCCCCAATAAAACAGCTTTGGTTTGCCTTGTTGGCATGTGGTGGCTGCCAAAGTTCATATTTGACAGGCTTTTTAATGACATTGGCCTGCCACGTTTCACCAGCTAATCGTGTTTATCTACAAGCACACCACTCCACACTTCCCGCACTCCTGCCAGCTTGTTAGATTTTTGTACTAAATCTGCTCTCCTCTTCCTAAAATATCAACAGCTGGGCATCCCGCACTTGAAATGATCCCGAACTACGCTGCCTCATGCTGACTTGGACTACGACCCATCCACAGATTGGCTACTGCTTCCTAGAACGACGATGTCAAATATGGGTTTCTGATGATTGGAGAGTGGAGTTTACATTGAAAACAGCTGCCGGGGCACACGCTTTTCATGTACTGTGTCTTGAGCAGAACAACACCACAGCTAAAATGAGAGGAGAGCGAAGAGGAGAGCGGACAAATGGGAGGCACATGAGGCAAAAAACGTGCTGCAACCACACATCCGTTGTTTGGCGCAAAATGCTAAAAACTGTTTATAAATATGCCATTTTAACTGTCAAGCACAGTGGAGGGCTCAGTTTTATTTGCGAACCTCACAAAAGTTGGTCTAATGTCAACAGCGCTGCAGCAATACACACTGTCAGCGACTCGGTGTCTTAAGAGGTGGTGAAGCTTGGGAGCACATGGCAGCTTTAAATAGGTCACTGGACCAATCCACGTGTCCTCGCAAGGTGCCTTCCCAAAAACTGTGAGGTTTCTGATTGAAATTACAGGAAAAACACGGATGGCTCCAAGAACTTGTCTTTAAATGCAGTCACAGGGAGAGAGGGTGTACAAATAAACTAAACCTGAGGACAGGATGGAACAAAAGTGGCGGCATTAGCTGCCAGACTCACTAACCATTAGGCAGATGGAACAGAAATCAAGCTACTGTGTGGGACTTGGCGTTTGAGTCGTAAACTCACCAGAAAGGCCGTCCAGCTGTTTGGTGACTGCGGCCACAACGATGTCATTCTCCACGATGTACGCCATCTCGTTCTGCAGGTTCTCCTTATCGAATGTGATCAGGGCATCGGAGCAGGCGTCCCAAACCTAAATGACAGACTCATTACGCCTGCGGTCTACGACTCTATCCTTAAACGCATCCCCTGTCTCTATTTATAGCCGGGCATATCTGCGCTGCTTCGTTGAGCTGAACACATCAAAGTTGTTAAATACTGTTGGAGGTTGGCGCGGCGTGCATGAATCAAACCACAGCCACGAGGGTCACCTACACCCCAAAACCAAAAGGGGGGATGTTTCAGTGGTTTTTGCCAATATGCTTTATACCAGCTATTTGCGAACTGCAGGACGCCACGGCCCACTTAGATATCTGAAAATCTTCTGGAGCCCAGCCAACCCTCGCATACACAATCTGATCAAAAATATGGGCATCCCTAAAACATCCGTTTCAGAAATAAATCAATAATTACATGGAATGATGGAAATAAAGTGCGTACTAATAGATGCACAAAAAAAAAAAAAACATGGCTTCAAACAAAATCACAATGTTCTAGTTCTAGTACATCAAAGTTTGAATATGAAATCTGTTTCCCACTCGTACACAATGTGTAGTTTAAAATCATTGCGTGTCATGTTACCAATTTTTTTCCCCTCAAATTCCCTTCCGCAGGACTCGGTGTTCAAACCTGACTCTACATGAAAGATTTAGTTGTATAATACGTCAAAAGACAAGAAATTACGATTGAATGAGCTTTACAAAGTACAAAGCTGGAAGTGTAGCTGGTCCAACATCTCTGGACCTTCATTTAAAGACACATTGGATTGATCTCTTCTTTTTATTTTCTACTAATCCCAATAACTGTTATAAGGCACTTTATTTTCACTACAAGAAGTTCAGCATTCTGCCTTTTACAATTACTAAATAAAAAAGGTAATTGGGTGAGTTTCATAGACAAGACAGCATTCATCCAACACGGGGAAATTTGGTTATCATCACCAGCTCTGCACAAAAGGTAGATTAAAATAGGAATATTAAATATCAAAATATGAATTACCAACATGAAAATCATACAGTAATATGAATTTGTATTAAAAAAAAATGTTCCCATGACAGATTTTCAAAATGGAAAAATATACATAATGTAAATATAAAACTACAAATATTATTGACATGTGAGACGCCGTGGCCATGATTTACTTGCAAGAGTGGTTATAAAAAAGTGCTAAAGTCACATTGTGTGCCACCTCGGTGTAATAGAAATGTCTGACAGTTACATGTTTTGCACTAAATTTGGATTCTGCTGTTCTGGATGGATGCTGCCTGCAGCTCAATGGAGCTCTGTGAGGTGTTGTACCAAGCAACATATTTGTAATGTGGGGTTTTTTTTTTTTTTCCTTTCTTCCCCCTCCGAACATTTTTTAGGAAACACAAATAACAAATGGCATGTTTGTGAACATAACAGAGTGAGTCAATATTTATCCGCAGCCCAAAGCGGGAGAAGGAGATATTAGGTTCAGGCTGCTGAAACGTCAATCCTGGAAACACCGTCGGAGTTAAACATGCGGGGGTGAAAAGTGTTTGTACAAGGTTAATCCTCTCCTGGGTTGTAACTATGGTGACAGAACCCATCATTCTGCAGTAATATGCTGCTGCTCTACTTCGTTTTTTCCCCCACTCGCCATAAAGTAGGGGGATATACCCCACAGAAAAACCACTAATGGCAGTGGCTTTGCAACTTGTGATAAGTGGTTGGGAAGAAAGATTTACTGAGAGCAGCCCAAAGATTGGCTTGGTTTTGTTTAATGCGGGGGAGAAATGAAGCAGCCGTGAGGTTGAATGAGTTTGTCAAAGACTTAAACAATATACTTGGTTACGACTTTATGGGGAGAAATGCGGAGGGAAAAAAATGGCTTTGGTTGCAAAAGCTTTGTCTGCCTTCTGCTTTAAAACTGAAGCCAAAATGCTTCGTATGCATTTAAGGTGAAGGAATATCCCACCGTGGGGGGAAAAAAAAAAAAAACCCTGCTATTTCGAGGTGATCTGCTCTACATACTTTCCAGTGCTATGGCTGAGATGTAAATGACTGAGATCCAATGGGAAAACAAGCCAAAACAGTGGGAGCTGAGTGAAGGTATAATGGGAGAGGTACACTACCATAATCACTGGAAGGCAGTACATGATGACATCTTGGGCCCAGAGAGAAACCCTGAGGTCGAGTGTTTGGTACAGGCCGACCACATCTTACAAGAGGGACGGAGCCGGCGCCCACAGCCGTAAAGCGGCTTCACTTTGCAGCAAACAACCACCCTGCTATTCTTTCATCTTCTCCTCGTTCCTCACATGAATCGTCATAATTAGAAGACGGTGGGAAGCAGGTCCGATTGGAAAATGTTTCAGTTTTTGTGGAATTGGGGCTTTAATAAATATTTGCGATGTCAGAAAGGCTATGGGTGGTGGCTTTTTTTAAATACACCTTGTGTTTTTTGGCAGTTTGTGTTACACAGAAATTGCGTAAAGGAATGAACAAAATGCATGATACATGAAACCACCGTTTGCCATTTTAATGCGAACAATTACAGTCCGTATACATGATTATATGATACAGCATTGTCTTGCTTGTTCATTAAGCTGAGAGAAGCTGAGCGTCACAGGTTTTCCTTTCCACAAATTGTATGGTGCCGTGATGGATGGATGACAGAAATACATGCAGAATGCCAGTAAATTAGAAAGTCTGGAGGACATACAGAGAACAAGGGCAGTTTTCTTGGAGATGTTCAGTGTTGCAAAAGACTCTATTTTCATCATGAAATATTTATTTTCCGACCTTTTCTTAGAGCTGTACGGGAAGACAATTCCAGTTACAGTAAGGTTGGGAGGAAGTGTAAAATGTTCCTACTGTTTTTCATGTCATTTAAGTTAAAACTGGGGTGGGCAACTGGTATTCCCAAAAGGCCACATGATAAATTAACAATACTATTGAGGGCCGAGACATAAATTAACTTGAGTTTTGCTCAATAAGAATCATCTATCAATAAAAAAAGCTTTTTTTTTTTTTTTAAAAAAAAACAACATGATTTTTATGAGCTACTGTTGCTCCCTGTCAGTTTTTTCTTTTTTCAAACTTTTGTCTTGAAATTATGATTATATTTTTCTACATTCAAGTACAGAAAATGAGTACATGAGAACTATATTTTTCATTAATCATTTTCTTTTTCCACAATAAAACACTAATCATAAGAGGTAAAGTATGCTAGTCACAATCAATAATGTAATAATGTCCAATAATGTGAAAAATGTGAGTATATGAGATATACTAAAAACAATGATTACAGCAAATTTCATTTGATTCAGGATTTTGCAGTGTAACATAGAAGGCCGTTCAAGCAGAGTTTAAGGGCCGCATGTGGCCCGCAGACCTTATGTTGTCCAGGTCTGAGTTAACTGGTGAATAACGTGTGTTAATGAGGATTGCAATTCACTGAATGAAATGTGGTTCTCTTTGTTTGTATTTTATACACAGAGAAGATTAACGTACCTGCATCTTTTTGTAGGGTTTACACCTCATGCTCATGATTTGCTCCCACGCTCCAATACCTGTGTGTGCAGAATGAAAACAATCATGCAAACCTCATGCAAACGTGTGTATCAGAGATCATCCTAATTATATTCTGGTTTGAACTCTAATTTTTAAAACAAAATATCAGGCAGGAATAGTTTTCATGTGTTCACATTGTGCACAGAAGAGGAGGACACGGCAGCTTTACTAATGTGGATGGATTTTTCAGTTCAGGTTATCGATTTAAAGAAAAAAAAACATGGGCTGTTGTGGAGAAATGACCTTTAACTTAAACCCAATTTTGCTAAATATTATGATGCATCTCATCATAGAAAACTGTACGTTTATAAGCTTTATCTTTGATTTAAGTGGATATGTTTTTGGATGTCAATGACTTATTAAAGACTATAAATCTTATAATTTTGTGCCAACAGGGTAATAATTCAAACAACATGTTGAAAATGCATAAAGATAGATACAAACTACATCCAATGAAAATAATAAAGCATCAAAGCTGTGAGTTTCTGGGGAACTGTGTGTAACAAGTGGCTCTTTTATATAAACATTTTGAATAACTATGGTTTCAAAGCATGCTGTTTGAGCCGACCAATGTTTTTAGGTCAGACCCGGAGGGCCACTTACAAGCAAGCAAGCAAGCAGGCGCCACCTCATTGGCTACCCCTCGTGTCCACTGAATTTCATATGAACTGTGATTCACAGTGAGCTCATGTGGACTGGTCAGAGATGAATAAAAGGTTATGCGAGGTCGTACGAGTCCACCCAAGACCGACTTAAATCCACTCAATTCAAAGACGTTATGGTTAACTTGAAAATAAAAATTCGATGTTTTATTGAACGGACATCAAATGATTCAATGTGATCCTAATCATCACTCTGGATGTTTGCTCGTTTTCAAACTTTTTGGAGGAAAATTAGTATAGAAATTACAGTGTAAGTCAGAGTTGTGCAATTAACTTTCCAAAATGAGACACACTACAATCTACAGTGGCTTGAAGACGTATTCATCACCTTTGAACTTTTCCTCACTTTGTTTTATTACAGGCACAAATGCAGATTTATTTTATTAGGATTGTATGTGGTAGTTCAACATAACATGCTGTATAATTGTGAGGTGGAAGGAAAATGTAACATGCTTTGACATTTTTATCACAAATAACTGAAAAGTGTACCATGCTAAAATATTCAGCCCCCTTTACACTGATAGAATATTTCAGAACCAACGGCATCATGAAGACCAAGAAACAAACCAGACAGGTCAGGAAAAAAGTCATGGAGGAGTCTAAAGCAGTAAGTTATAAAAAAATAAAATACAAATTCTGAGCTTAGAAGATCTCATGAAGCACCATTCGACACTCCGTCTACGGGACAACTATCAGTCTGACCTCCACAAATTTGACAAAAAGAAAGCCACTGGTGAAACAAAGCTAGAATTAATCCCATTTGCACTTCGCCCTGAGCATGACTTGGACATTGCTGTTAGCAAAAGCTCTCCATCCAATCCGATGGTGCCTGAGCTATTTCGCAAAGAATATTGGGCAGAAAGTGCAGTTGTTAGATGTGTGAAGTTGGTAAACATAAAACCCAATAGACTTGCGGCTGTGAGTGCAGCTGAAAGTGGCTCTAGAAAGTATTGACTCAGGGGAAGCTGACGACTCTCGCCTGTCACACGTTTTAGTTATTTATTTGTAAAACTATGTATCATAAACATAAAACACATTTACACTTGTGGCTTTAATGTGACAAAATTTGGAAAACTTCTGTGGGTATGAATATTTATGCAAGCCACTGTAGAGCTGCTGTGAATGGTTAAGCCAGAGGTCTTACCAAGTTTCGCTCACTGTGAATATAAAATAATGTAGAAAATAAACCTGGAAAATAAAGCTGATACCTTTAAAATGGAAGGGAAGCAGTCATATTGCATAGACATACATTAAAATTTGTTTTATTTGTCTGTGCATGAAAATACATTAGTTCACCATTTTCAGACAAAGGCTGTTTGTTCTGCAAACATGGTTCACGTTCTCTGTATACTTAATGTGCAGGTGCTAATGATGTGCATTACTCTGCTCCACCTCACCATTTTACACTCTGCTGAGTTCTTAAGGTCAAGATATAATCTGTAATCAGATGAGCTGTTTCAAACAGTTCAGTCAGTAAATTGCCAGTCAAACAGAAGACTTCCTTCAGGATGTGAGGCACAGATTTAGGCTTACTGTCTCCCACTGGCATCACTGGCATACTAAACATGTTATAATGCCACACTGGAATGCAAGGTGTAGCAGGCAGACATAATTGTTGTAATCCGTGCAGATCTGAATGGAGATAGATGGGGATGAATTTACACGTCCAGCAATCAAGTCAATTTAGATAAATGGTATTTGTCCATGTAATTCTATGCAATAACAAAATGCACGAGTCTGAACTGATTGTTGCGTTCAGTTACTTTTTTATATACATATTGTAGACCTGAGGTGGCAACTCGGGACAAAGTGCATGTTTTAAAGGACAAGCTCATCCAGCCAAGATGAAAATACAGTCTCTAAACTCTAACTCTCTTTCATGTTTTTTTTGGGCAAGTTTAACCCTGAGAGATTTAGTTTGGGTGGTGTTAGAAACAATTAGGAAAAAGCGGGTCAGAAAAAAAAACAACCCTTAGGTGACCTATCAACCTGAGGAGCGACCGAGGTAAGATATGATCTGTGTTAAGCCTGGATGACTGGCTAGTGTCTGATCCCTGGCTTACCTTGTGGGGCCGGTTTAATTGTAAAGCACTGCACACTTACCACAGAGACAATGTTATTCCACTAAGTTCTTTATTTTTTTCTGTGTGGTGTAGCTGCCCTTTAAAATGTTTAAAGCTTTCCATCACAACCTTACACATAAATCTTGTTTCTTTGTGTATACTGTACCACTGAGGAGGGTTGCAGAGCCCGGACTGATGGAGCTCACTCTGGTGCTGTAGGTGTCCGGGACCTTGTCCAGAACTTTCTTGTTGCCTGCCTCAAGCAGCAGAATCTTCTTTCCCTCCAAGTTGGGATCCATGCCTGGGAGGAGAACAACATTCATTGTTAAAGAGCTTGTAATGAGGACATGAGGGTTTAAATTAGACACTGGACCACAACTAAAAGCTCATTTTCAGTGGATCTCAGAGTGTGGTGTGTTTTCTTTTTTTGTGAGTCTTTCCAGAGAAGTATGACATTTAATAGCTTAGTCACACACCAAAATGAGGTCAGTCTATATTGGGTGGGCAGCACTCACCTAGGGAACATGCCATCGTAGATCCAACCATCCCTCCCCCAGATATAATGACATCATAAACCTCATTGTCGCCGGCATCACCCACGTGTTTTGCACACACAAGTCCTCTCCTGGTGATCTTTACTGGGGATAAGTGCTTCTCTGTCATGAAGCAGCGGCTAAGTCCCTGTAAGGCCAGCGGCGCCCTGCTGAACTTATGCATCATTTCTGTCTTCAGTGTGTCTCCGCTTGAGAAAAAAGAGCGACGCGTTGGACACAACAGAGCAGTCCAGCTCCGGAGTGTGGACGCGTCCACACAGCAGGGAGACACGCACACACGCAGATCTCCTTGAATGTGTCCTAATAAGAGCAGCTGTGTCCGCTCTCTGATCCAGCCATGTTGTGTTGACCGGCGCTCACTCGACTTCCGCCTTCTGGACCAATCACAGACGGCGTTACTGCCTCAGTCCACTGACGCTGCGAACCGACGCCTGAGCGCAAAATACACTGTTTTCGCTTTATTTGTAAGACTAAAAAAACTTTCTAGCGACACTGTGGACAATCTTCTCAACAGAAATAGCGATATGTTGTCCAATGGGAGTTTGGAATACGCGTCAACGATGATTAACACTTCCTGAAACTCCGTTCGCAGGTTTGCGTTCATTATTACTTTAAATTGTCTATTGATCATGTGGATTATTGTATTTTAACTAAAATAAATAAATAAATAAAAAGTCTTCATGAAAGTAAATCCGTATAGAAACTGACGCTAGTTAACAAAATAACACCTTTCACCGACACTAAATAGTGTATGTTGACAGCGGAGAGACGTGGTTGCCATAGTGACAGCCACACGCGCTGCTGGTGAAGAGTGCGAAAATATCCCTTTTTTCTATTAATTTCTATTGACCCATTTCTTCATTTATTTACATACATAAACTTGTTAGCGGTGATTATTTACGCAGGCATTCATTAATTCATACTAAAACCTCATTCTAGTCCCACACGTTCCAATTTAATATCAATTGAGCTTCACTTGGTAAAATACAGCATAGGAATTACCAGCAACCATATCTTTTTGTTCTTTTAGAGCAATGAATAAATAAAAATACAAGCACCCTGTTAAGGTTAAAAGGTGAAGCACTTTTAATGAAAAATAATGAGATCAACCTGAAATTTCATTTTTAACAGGGGAAAACAAAGCAAAGAAAAAAAAAATCTTATGTGCCACTGTGATTCCCTTTAGACTAACTGTATAATAATTACGATGATGATAATGATGATGATGAGATTTAGTTGGGCTGCAGGTTGAAGCAGTGGCTAGCACTCACTGCGAGATAGTCATGGGTTGAAATACCTGTCAGACCTTTCTGTGTGGATTTTGCATGGTGGTGAACAGGATATAAGTGGTATAGAAGATGGTTGGATGGATGGATGGATGAGTTGAAAGAAAAACAACCAAGAAAAGAGTTGTGCACAGTTCAAAAACTTTTATACAAAATTGGTGTACAAATTTATCTAACTAAAATAATAGTATAATATACAAAATTATCTAACTTTTATACAAAAGTTTTTTTCCAGCTTTGTGTCTCATGTTTGATGTGATCTCAAATGTGAGACACATGTTTGATCAGGGTGTCAAACACATATTAGTTGTGGGGCCACATTCAGAAGTTCCACTTGATGGGGCCAAACCAAGAAAATAGTGCAATAATTACATTTAAGTTTTTCTTTGTTGTGGCACAAAGTGTACATGATGAAAATATAAATATTTTCACAAAACCAAACAATTATGAAAAATGACTACAGTCTCAACATAAAGACAACTGTAATGAAACCTTCTGAATGCAAAATACAGTAAAATGTCCAGAAAAATGATCCTAAAGCATTTGCATTATGCATGTTTTTACAAACTCCCCCTGACATTGTGGCTTTGGGCTAGTTTGATAGCATAAGGTTGCTATCTTTCATGGAAGTATCACTGATATCTCAGCTCGGATCTCAGTGTTGTGTTGGTACTCTGAAGATATTTGTTAAAAAAAATCTATGTTTTCGTTGATATTTTGATTTGGTGGTTTTGTGGGCCAGGTTGGAGTCTCTTGGAGGCCAGTTTTACACCTCTGGTTTAGAGTATCTTTGCATTATAACTTGACCAAAATAGAGTTTGGACATTGAGGATTTTGATCTGAAGTTCTCTGTGTGCCTATGTACTGCTCCTCCCTCCTATACATTTTGTTCATTGATAATTTCAAATTAGTTGCCAGGAGTGTGTGAGGGTGTTTTCCTGTCTCTCTGGGTGACCTCTGTGCAAGACCACTGACCTGTTCAGGTTGAACTGTGTTTTGCTTCAGCATAAACTCCAACCCGTATTAGTTATTATATATAAAGAGAAGTCTAGAAAACGTTGGTCTATTTACCACATCATGCTCATTTTAAAAAACTACACTGAACAGACAGATGATGAAGAAAACAATGTAACCTAGGGTCTAATAAAGTTATATGCACACTATTTACAAAGCGAAATAATTAAATAAATATGTATCTCAGAGAGAGAGATTTAAGTAGCGGCTTTAATTTCTATTTCCTGGGGTGGCACCCACATTTAACTCTCAATATCACCTACGTGACTCCTAAAAATTCTCTTAAAAATTAGAATATCTGCCAATTTGATTATGAAAAAACAAAAAATCTTAAAACTGAAAGCACACAAAAAACAAATATAAAAAATAAGATGTCAGCATTTTATGTGATAATTGACAAACTATGAATCTCCTGTCAAAATAGTTCCCATTCACTGTTTTTTTAGACACAAACAAACTTTGATGACTTTGGAGTTTCTTTTATTTCACACTGTCCCTTCCGGAAGAAAATGTCAAAGTTGGAGACGTTCCTGAACGATGGAGTGGGATCAGAGCTCACGCTGCAGCAGCACCTGATAGCTTTGAGAGTGGAACTCAGGCAGCAGCTGCAGGAGACAAAGAGGAGACAAGAAGCAGAGTTGGAGAAGAGAATTCACCAGGACGCTCTCCTGTCGACAGATGCAGACATTTTGTCTAAGTATGTTTCTCAAGGTCACCCTAACACTTCTCATTAATCAACTTCACAGTGATTTGCTTGTTTTTCAGATCATCCACATCTGTCCTCACCTCCCACATGCTCCAACAGCCAGAGATGCCTTACACATCTTCCCCAGCCTTGCATTCTTCAACAAACTATAAGCATTGCTCTGTCAGGACTCAGCCGTGTGATCGCTTGGCTTCATGTAAATCAACCCACGAGAGCAAAGAGGAAGAGGCCGCGGCTGAGTGTCAGAAGAAGTTCAGCGCTCTCCCCGTCCCTGGACACGTCAGCCGGCCCTTCTACCGGCAGATGATGGAGCTGAGAGAGAAGGAGAGGAAGCAGTGCAACGAGGAGAGGAGGCTGTTCTTACTCTCTATGCAAAAGCCTTTCAGCTTCCAGGAGAGAGAAAAGGAGAAGAGAGAGAAACTGATGGCAGCGCTGAACCAAGTCTCTCAGGAGCAGAAAAACAATGTTACACCTTCAAGAAAACCTAAAGAGATCAGAGATTCCCCAGATGCTGAAATCAAAGGTTGGCATTTTGGTGTTTTTCTTTCTGACTGATGATATGATTTACAGCAGGGGTGTCAAACATAAAGGCTGTTGACTAAAACCGGCCCGCAAGAGGCTCCAATCTGGACAAACCACCAAGAAAATAATCATTAAAAAAAAAAATGTCAAAGAAAACAATGTGTTCACAAATTTCTGAATAGTTTTGGACACAACACAACACTGAGACCCAAAATGAGATAATGATGATGCTGCCATAAAGCCTTGTTACATTAAATCTAGCCTCACAGCCTTGCTGTCAGGGTGAGCTTGTAAAAACATCCATAATGCAACAGCTATAGAAGAAGTTCTTAGCCCGAGTTCACTGTCTTTTGCACAAGAAGCTTTCATTAGAATTGTCATTTTTTTACTAACTTTGCAATATTTTCGGGATTCTCGTGGTTTATCTGTCGATGTAGGAAAATGCTCATGAAGCCACCAATATGATATATAACTGAGGTGTAAATTTATGTTTTATAGTCTTAATGTTCACAAAAGCTGATTAAAATGAATGAAAACAACAAGAAGAACATATGAATTTTGATCAGTGTGTGTTATTTTCACAGGCTTGAAAAGACACAAAGCGACACTTTAGTATTAAATTAGTAAACATGATATTACATTTTATGTATAGTTATTAGAAAACATCACAAAATTGTTCAAGATTTGAAAAAAAAGTCCAACTTTTATAATCTTGTAGTATCAGTGAATGTTTATCTGACTCTTACATTCTTTTACATTCTTTCTTTGTAAAGCACTGTGAGTTATCCTGTATTTGAATGTTGCTTTATAAATAAATTTGCCTTGCCCTAATAATTCTTTACAGAGCAGGAGACGGTCAGCAGGAAAGTCCACATTCAGACCTCCAAAGGGCGACAGGAGAACCCCACTCGAAGCCCCAAACATCGCATCGCTGATCGCACCAGGAGGGAAAGGCTGGGGTTCCTCGACCAGGAGCCCAGCTTCCAGCCAAAGATCATCCGTCAGGTCCCCGACTTTAGCAGGCTGCACAAGGCCTTCCAGAAAGAGGTGCAGCGGAAAACTCCAAGCAAAGAAGGGATGAAGTGTCGACCCTTCACTCTCAGGACGTCAGATCTCCCTGCGAGGAAAAACCGGCTGAGTGTGGAAAACTCTCAGGTAAGAACATTTGTTTCACATTGTTTGCTTTATTTATTCTTAATCTCAGATCACCTCACATGCTTGTTTACATCTTGCTATTACAGCCATTTGAAGGTGATCACATTCACTGTAGCATGTCAGAAGTCATGTTTTCCCTTTAGAGTTATCTAAATGTTCAAAAATAATGTTCATGTTGCTGTGTGGATTTCCTGGAACGAGGGAATGCGAGCAGATCACATATGACTTTCTGTCTTCGGTGAGCAATTTGTTTTATGACCAGAGATTTATTGTATGGTTAAACTTCTTGTATGTTATTTTTTTCCCTCTGTTCAGACCAGTTTCCCCAGTTGTGGGAATGTAAGGTTATTTAAAATATGTACAGTAGGCCATCTTCAAAGAGGGACTATTTTTCTCCCTTAGACAACCATATTTAAAGCTTTCTCCACCTTATAATTTATGAGCTCCAGCTCCAGCCCCATATCTACAGCGCCTAATCTACAGCTGTCTGTTTTTCTTCTAACATTTCCTTCTCCAACTCCAGCAGCAAAATGCATCTTTATGAGATTAATCACATATTTCCCAAGATGATTTATAAATATGTTCATTGGAAATTGTCTAGGTAGATAATTCACATGAAAGCATTAAAGAAAAAAAAATTAAGCAGTAATTAGGGACGAATAACAGTAATTTTCACAATCCAAAGTGGCAGGAAGCAACTTTGTGATCAGTGAAAGGTTCTAGCCTGTCTCTCTTTAATGTATTTTGGGACTCAGACCAAAATTATCCTATTACCGGAGTTCTGCTTTGTGAAACTTGTCAGACAAGTTTTGAGCTGATTCATCTGTTTTTAATGCTAAATATGGCTGAAGACAAAAAAGCTGCTGCACATTTCAGCTCAACAGTTGTGATATTTGTAGAATAATACCACGCATATTATCATCGATAGGACATATAATTATAAAATATTTATAAAACCTTAAAATTATAATCTTTTAATTTAATTTTTATATGAATGCTTTTCCAGATGTAGTTAATGCATTTTTCAAAACCACTAACAACTTTATAAACAATCATCCATTTAATTTAGGCCCTTGGTCACACACACTCACATTCAGAGCGAATTTACAGTTGCCAATTAGAGATAAAATGCAAACTGTACACAGAAAGGTCACAATATTACAAGCTTTACATTCTTTTTTACATCATATTTATTTGGCAAGAATTGATGGGCCTTTTTTAATCAACCAACAATATTAACGACTTACAACATTCAGTCACCACTTTAGTTTGGGGTAAACTTTTGTTTAAAAGGTTAAAAGGTTATTCAGAGCTTCAAACTGTGAGTCAGTAGAGTGACCTTCACATGAGAATAGGAATGAGAGAGTAGACAGACGAGTGAATCTCAGAATCTCAGTGCAGGCGGCTACTACAGTTGTGAGTCATACAGAGCCAGTCATTACCATACAAAGTATTTACTCAGATTGCAGGTGGAAGCTGGAGCTGGAACAAGAGAAACATGCAAACTCAATATAGAAATAGGTTCAAACAAGTAACTCCAGTGCTGTGCAGCATGTTTTCTTTTTCCCTCTCACGTCTATACTCAATCAGAATTCAGTTCTAAGTACATTTATTTATATTTTTCCTTCATCTGCAGGTAATACAAACAAATAATCTCAGGAGGAGCAAGTCTCTCGGCGCCCTCACGTCAATCTCCACCGCTACACTCCCCACTTATATTACAGATGCTGTAAGGAAGCGCTGTGATGTCGTCAGGTGAGCTGGGATTATTCATTCCATCACTTCATTTGTCTCCACAGCGTCTTGAAGCAGAGAGATTATCTAACAGATTATTTATTTACTTGGACAGAAAGTCAATGGAGATGAGAGAGAGCAGGAACGAGGAGAGTGACCACTGGTTGAAGAACTACCAGATGAGGTCCAAAGCCATGAAGAAGACCGTCGCCGTCCACGCCAAGCTGCTGGATCCTCACAGCAGCCTGAAAGAAGTGTATAATGAGAAGCTGCAGCACCATCGGTGAGTTCTGGTGGAGCGAGGTCAATCTCTCTGCACTTCTGTGACTTTCTGTTCAGTTCAGATCACAATGACCACACACAGCCACCGCAGCTGCTGAAACTATAATCTTCTCCATGAAGGGCGGCCGATCAACAAAGGATGAGAGACTACACCAGAGAGTTACGGGACATGAAGGCCCGAGTGAGAGAACGCCCTTATTTGTTCGAACAGGTGAAACAAGTAAGTGACATCAAGCCTGAACTTTCCTATATGAATTAAATGGGATTCTTTCTAATGACTAATTCTACTCAGTTATGTACAATTCACATCAGATTGATCCTTTTAAAAAGTGTGAAAAACTACTAAGTATATCCAGATTTGAATCTGCCATTAGTTTATTGGTAACTTTTAGGAAACTCATAGTTTAAACAGAGAAAAATCCTGCTGTATATTTACATTTATTCACAATAGTGTATTTTATATATACTTTCATGTGCTCTGAACATATTTTAAAAAGCTACATTTATTCAAATAATAATGAAAATGCCTATTTCCTTGTATTTTTTTCTTAAATATTTTCACTTGAGCACGATTCAGGCCATGTAAGAGGACAGACTTCAGTCAATATATACTCACACTAAACACTTGTAAATACTTAAAGTGAACTATTCAGAAGGAGGCTAACTGTTTACCTTTGACAGAGGATCTCTTTATGGCGCATTAGAGAAATAGGACAGAGACTTCAAAACGAATATGTTTACGGTCCTTTTTATAGCACTTCAATGTTTCTCTGAGATGGAGACACATTTTATGCAGATTCTATTGACATTGCGATTAGCAGCAGCCAAAAAGTCAATGTGAGTAGTTTTTGAGAACAGTACTTTTACTTATGAGCGTGTGTACACTTTAAGAAATGTAACAGTAGTTGTACTTGGATACAAAATACAAATAGTGCTGCACCTTTGCGTGTTACAGGCAGAGAAATGAATGCTTTATATTTGAAAACAGTTGTTTTTTTGTTTTACTCAAGTATTTTTAATAACATTACGTCCACTCCTAATTAAGTACAATTTAAGTGAAATAACAGTACTTGTCTACAAATTTTTATTCCTCCTCCACAGAAAAACTGAGAGTTTCTCACAACCAGAGAATCGCCCTTTACCTATTTGTGCAACTCTCCTAAATACATACTTTACTCTAAAAGAAGATCGTTCTTGGTAAATTTGCTACTAAAACAAGAATGTTTTACCTTGTTTGCTCGTTGTAACTGCCAGAGTTCAGATTTGAACCTTTTTTACATTTATTCACAAAACAACATGATTTTATATACTTGAGAAATGTGCTTCAAACATATTCTTTATATTTCTAAAATATCACTGATACGTCTCAGTAACTTTGTACTTTTGTGTTTTGAAAAAATAATTTCACCTGGAACTGCTGGAAACTTAAGCAACGTAAAAGTAATTGTTGTTATTGATGTTGCTGGCAGAAAACTGCTCGAGCTCACGCAGAGCAAACATTCAGGAAGAAGCTGCTGGAAGCCCGTCTGAAGGAGCAGTTTGTTGAAGAAACTGGAGAAGCACGCAACCGCGAAGATGATACAGAAGTTAGTGGCCTCAGCACTGACAGCGGCACTCCGAACAGGTACGCAAAACAAGCAAGTTTCTCCTGGTCCTCTGTGTATTGCCGCTGTGTCCGGTAAAATTATGAATAGCCACGCTGCTGCAGAGCCAAGGACTTCATGCGGTTTAGTCATTTTTCATTACATAATTCTCTGAGCTTGCCCTGCAGTCTCAGTGAGGAAAAGACAAATACTGCAGCCAAGTAAAAGTTTGATGTAATTATAATATAGCCATTTTGTAACCCAACATGTCTGATTTAGGGAAGAAAATGTAGACGACGGGCAGAAAATTGAAGATGTGGAAGAGAAGAGCGTGAAGTCCAAAGGGGAAGAAATGCCATGATCAAAAAGGTTGAGGCGGCGTGGAGTTTTTTTGTGGCCTCCCCACTAGAAAACAACGCTGTCCTCAAAAATGATTCATGTCACGGCTAACGGTCCGCTCCAGACTTCTGATATGTTTTAAATGTACAGTTATGAATGATGACATTTCAAAACATCTGGACTTTACAGCCACGACGGGAAGAAATTGAAAGTTTCTAGAACTGCACATGTTTATAGGTAATTAATATTTTATATGGATCACAAACATACACTTTTTTTTTGTATATTCTATAAATATATATATTCTGTGTACAGAATATAGAGAGCTTTTGCTTTTACAACAGCTTTCCTGCCAAGGAAAATGAAGACTGTAATTTGGCGGATGATGAACTTATGGTTACCAGAATAAACAGCTCAAAACTAAAGAACACCAGTTGAGACCACTGTGTCTGTGCTATTAATCTTACAGCGAGTAAATCAAGAAGACGACCATGTGAAAAGGGCATCACTTACATGGCGATATATACTCAGAAACAGTGTGTAAAGTTTAAATACCTGTCCTCAACTTAAACACTCAGCTATGTATACGTTTTTGATTGAAAAAGTCCTGTGAGAACACCGAGCGTTTGACACGGACCTTTTCTTAGAAGGTTGGCTCAAGGTTCCCAGTTATTTCTACCGCCGCACTGCCACCTAAATAAACAGCCTTCACAGTGGATCTGTAGTCGCACAGGCCAGTTAAGTGGTCTGCTCCAAGCCGACACGTCCACATCAAATACGCTCGTTCACTGGCCTCCCCTGCACTCTTGTGCTTAGACATCTGACTTCCAGGAATTTAAGAGGTCATTTTTAAATACAAACCATAAGGGAACGTCTGAATATGTAAAGATACATAATAAAGAAAAAGAGGCCATTGTAGAGATCTGTAAACACCATATACATTTCGTAGGATCTTGCAGGGAACCATCAAAGCCAAAACTCAGTTCAATAATGTAAAACGTTTGAAAAAAATAAAAAAAGTATGACTTGCACTATAATACAATGGTGAAGCAAATTGAACAGTATTCGTCTCGATTGTTTGGATCGAAAAAAAAATCTCTACTGTTAAAGGATAATGTTGTCATGTAGCCCTCATAAACAATCACAGCGTCCTTTCTTTGAATTCTCAAATATCACGTGATAAAGCTTCAAGGGCTCCATCCTGTCAGGTTGTCATGGGAACCGTGTATCCCTCCCCTCGCTGCGTCGTGGTCCCTCAGGAGGAACGCTTGTGCACCTCTGATTCCCTCATGCACAGCTGAAAACAAAACCAATCTCTCCCAACCTGTTAGATAATATCCCAGTGCCGATCTGCATCCGTGAACATGCGTGCGGGAGCAGACCGCCGGTGGCATCTATTTAAACAAACTGCCTCTAGTGTGTGTATGTGTGTGTGAGAGAGAGTGTGTGTGGAGGCTGGGAAAGGGAACAAACACATCTCATTTAGATTAATGAGAGGCTGCACGCTTAGCCGCCGAACGTTATGATCACGCTGTTTGAGGAGTGGCACTGCTCAGCCGATGAACAATATAATTTCACCAAGGTGGCGTGTTGAGGTCTCTTATTATTGCAGCCACTGTACGATATTAAAATTCCCACACATTTAATTTTGTAAATGCACGGTTAGCAAATGTAGGCAGCTGAGGAAACATCCTAGAATAGATAATAAAGGCCCCAAATGGATTTCACCTGCCCTTAAACCAGCAATTGCCATGTTAAATGCTTCTCTTGTGCTTTATGATTGGTTTGTTGTTCATTTTAATTCCCTGTTTATTTGCATGCCCTTAATTATGAGTTAACATTCCGGTGGCCAAGTTCTTTGGTTAAATACAATGTATTCTATGTGTGATGTAGTGTGCGACTGTATTTCAGTCCTCGGCGCTCCTGCAGGAGGAGCTGTGGCTCGCTGCAGCCTCTCCGGAGCCAGAAGAGAAAGATCCCTCTTTTTCTCCTTCAGTGGCATGAATAATATCCCCAGTGGTGGAGAGAGAGCATATCAGGAGGCAAACGGGAAGGGGAGAGAGAGATAGCAGGCAGTGTGACAGATAAGAGCGTGGCAGAACTTGTCTTCCTGACTGCACTGTGGGCAGCGGAAAGAGAGAACAAGTGCACCAGAGTGTCAGGCAAGGCACACACAGACAAACACACGCACACACACACACACACACACACACACACACACACACACACACACACACACACACACACACACACGCCTGTTATGGTTTTGGTTTCTTTCAGTCACTCATACATAAAGTCGTTTTGTCCTTTGTGTTTTGGGTTTG
>OMNM01001697.1:0-13421 GCA_900302745.1 Parablennius parvicornis
GTGCATGACATGATTGATTCAATGTTTACTGTTCTGTAACTGTAAGGTGTTCGCAGTAGTCGATGAACTCTATGGGGATGTGGCACTAAGACAGGAAATTAAAAAAAAATACAAAAAACAGCCATTGCCTCTTTTACAGCATCTTTGCGGTGATGCATAGGGAGGCTGTTCACGTTATGAGCGAACCACTTTTAGGTTTCATAATCGTCCCTTATTTCTCCGCTGCTTGAATGAAAGTTTAAATGTCACCCACTCATTCCCCTCAAGCCTCCATCTGCAAGTCCATTATGTAAATATTAAACAGCAATGTATATTTTATAACAGAATACACTGTAGTGCCTTAACACATTTAGATCATGTTTTTATCCATTTATCACTTTCACAGTTTAACACCCACTCATCTCAAAGAAAAGTTAATGACTATGAACACTGTGACAATGTACTTTTTCTACCATAAGCGTCTATAATGAAACAAGGCAATACTAGGTGGTTTGTTAGAAGGCCACAGCAGACGTATCAGTTAAAGTGTTGTGATAACAGAAAGTAAATTGTAAAATATTCCAACATGTTGATATGGTTCTTTAAATCAGTTTGATGTATCACACTGTAAATACCTAAATTTGTTTTGGTTGTTGTTTGCTATTTTTACACAAATGTCTACTCATATAAAGATAAACTCAAAAAATAATTTCCTGGACAAAAAAGGTTTTGATAAAATTACATGAAATGTTATGGAATTTTGAATTTTTTTCAATTAAGGATGATATGGAAAAAATAAGTGTACTGGTGTGCATGTTGGCCTGCTATGTGCTTTTTCCCCACAGTCTGAATTTAACCTGAAGGATTTTTTAAGATATTATGCTCCATTAGACGGTGACAAGATCACAGAAAATCAGTATGCTACAACACTCAATTCTTTTGAATCACAACTGGGCTATTGTTTGTTCACTGTTGCCTTTGATTTAATCAAATTAGAGTTCGAATACAATCACATTGTGAATGTAATCTTGTAATATATTTGATCCAGATTTCCAACTTTATCTTGCATATTTGTTGCCTGGTGTTTTTCATGTGCTGTGTTGTTGGTGCAAAATAGTTTGAATTGGTCTGCTGGTTATACTCACCCTGGTTGAAATGTATTTAAAAATATTGCTGGTCTTTAGTACTGAGTGGTTTAAGATCTCTCAGATCAAGCCATTCCTGTTATCTGAATCAAACCTGCTTCATGATCCCTGAGTCAGAACCAAACAAGAAAAATCTGCTTTTAATTTTTATGCAACAAATATTTGGAACAAACTCCCTGAACTGCAGGACAGCTCCAACTCTTAGTTCTTTGTTCTGTTTGCTGTAGTCTTTTAGTAAACCAAGAATGTATTTATTATAGGGACAGATAGAGGAATAGGTCTATCTCAGACTTAGAAGGATAAATCAAGAGCATCGCTGGAGAACTTAGACAATTGACACACTGCACTTTCTGTTCTCTTGTGTGCAATATATATTATTCATTTATTCTCAACAATAATAACAAATCTTTGATATATTTCAAATCGCTACCAACATTATCTTGCATGAATGAATATAAAATATCTTTTACAGTAATCATGTTGTTCTTATATTGTTTTTAACATTATTATTATTCCTATTATTTTGCTACTATTGCTGTCCACTTGCTGCTTCAACAATGTAAATGTCCCCACCGTGGGCCAAATATATTTATTATTATATTATATTTATAGATTTTATGTTGCATTTTTATCTCGGTAGCACTGTCACTATTTTAATTTTATTTGTCTCATATCTGTTAAGCTTTCTTTATAATTCATATCTGCCACCTGTACATGTTTGTAAATAACTTTAAATTATCTTTTTGCAAAAATATGCTATACTCTAGTTTGTTTAGATATATTCGTGTTGAATGAATATGAGAGCAGGCATAGTTCTGTTTTTTCACGCCAGTTACAAAAAAAGTAATTGATGAACAGCAGCAGTTGATAATATATCATACGCCTTGAGGCCGTTGCAATTGTCATTGTTCTCAGTCATGATGTTTCAGCTTTTGTTCTTTTGTCCTCTCATCAAATCTCGTGCGTTTTTATATGGAAGTCGCGACGTGCGCTTTTGGACCCGCCCTTTTTCTCGAGGTCGCCATGGAGACCGCGCGAGAGCAAGGCGGGCAGCCCCGTGGAGTTCTCACAGCGAGTGTTTCCGCTCACCTCAAATAAAGAGCTGCTGGTGAGCCGCGGACACGGAACCGAGCGGGACTACACGACGAAAACAGGGTTTTTTTTTTTCTTTTAACCGAGTCTGTCCACCATTCTGGCTTCAGTGGTTTCCAGTAACGATTCCATTAATGTCTCGAATGTGAACCGAGCGCGAGGAGGGCTCGCGACTGGTAACCTTTACGTTGGTGAGTCTTATCGGGTTTTTGTTTTTTTTTCGCAAGCTAAGCACACATAGGCCACTACGAGACCTCTCACCCTCTCTCTTTCTACTTAATTCACAATAACATTGAAAACGTTCACAATATGCCAGCGTTTTTAACAAAAAGAAAAAAAGCAAGGCCGCCAAGTGCCTGTCAATTTTTCCGTTTCTTGTGTTTTTCACCAAAGCTAGCCGCGATCTTTGTTATTTATACGTCTTATTATAGTTTCTATGAGCTCTGCCGTGTGTTCTAAGTTCACTATTCCACTTTGACAAAGTGCGTAGTGACACGATATAAACGCGAAATATCCCCGGTTGCCTGCTTGTCCCATGTCTAATAGTTAACAGCTGTTTGGTTACTGTATTATTACGTTCGGTCATGTGAACAATAAACCGTACAAGGAAGCGAGAGGTTCTCCTCTGTCGCATAATGGATTCTTTTATGGCGCTTGTGTGGGAGTGTTAGGTGAAGCAGGTTTCACAGATATGTATGTGTGTTGGACTGTCACTTTGAGAGAGGTTTTTGTCTTTTGTTTTTATTCGTGTGTGTGTGTGTGTGTGTGTTCCTGCTTGCAGCCCACCACACTCTTTGTTTAAATAGCTCGCAGTACAGTTGCACGTGTCGGAGCGTGTGACTCTGCTTCGGGCCAGCTCGTGAGCCAGTTGGCCACGTTACATCCAGCTGCCGTGATGTGCTGTTGAATCCTGAGGATCTGCGTTGCTTTCCAGCCTTTCCCAATAGTGTAATTTCCCACCCCTTCGCTTTTGTTCCAGTAAAAGTTTCGGTCGCTTCCTGTTTGCAGTGCAGGGTAAAGATGTGACACTTGGCATTTCTAAGAGCAGGGAAGTCCAGATGTGAACTATTGTTGTGTTTACACTAGAGAACAAAGTCAGGGAAATATTCAAGCCCAATGTTCCTTCTAGAATAACAGTTTGCGTCTTGTGTTGTCCCACAAGTGTTTTGATCATATCTTTGTTCAACTCTTTGTTGTTGTTTTAGGGTCAACAATAAGAGCGTCACAAGTACAATAGTAGAATGCCCTACACTCTTTATCGAGGTAACATATAAGAAAACTTGTCATTTATCAGCAAATTAAGGGATGATAATTCATATTTGACTCAAGAATATCAAACCATAGCCAGCGAAAAACTACAACAACCCCAAAATCCCATTTCTGTATAAGCACAGGTTGAATGCACAATTTATTTATCCATTCTGCCTGCTTAGTATAACCTTGGAGTAATTATAGTTCTTAATAATTTTACAGCTCATTTTTGAAAAGACAAGAACATAGTGTATTTACTGTAACTTTTGTTGGAAACATTAAGTAGAACTAATATGTCTGTGCCATTTCCTGCTATCAAAAGAGTACTGTATATCATTCTTACAAGTGTGTTTGTATCTTTAAAGATCTCCATCTATTTTCTTCCCTTTAAAGAAAGATCCCTTTACATTAAGCCAGCCACCACAGTAAGCACTGTCCTGATTTTTGCATATTTTGTCCAACAGGACAATGTCAACAGACCAAACATTTTGTTATTTTTTCTCAGGAGTGGCTCACTTTTGTCTCTAAAAATCCATTCTGCTGTGTAACTCAAGACTATTCTCATTTTATACGACAACATTTGGTTTGCTAACTTGTAGTATTTTTATATATTTTGTAGTTGTTTACAACTGTATGGTTGGCATGGTCTTGTGAATGCCAGACAATAACCAATATTTGTAATCTTGAGGGGATACTTTGATGCGCCAGGTCAAAACTAATTTGGATTACTTTCCCAGCACCACAATCACTCATTAGACCACCATTGTTCCAAATTGCTTGTTTTGTTTTCACACATTGCACATGCTCAAGTGTTCCTAGAATAACACTGTGGAACTGCAGAGAGATGCATAATTTACCACCAAACAATATGATAACTTTTGGTTTGATAACATGGTAAGAAACATAAAAATTTGAACAAAAATAAGAACAATTCCTTTGCTTTAATTGCCATTCTTAGATAACCCTGCATTTCCCACTGTCAACACAGCATGAGAATATTTCAATCATTTTTGTATGTTTTTCTTCTTTTATCTTGTTTTATATTATATTTTTACCATCTCCCTACAATCTTCATTCTCTCCTCCACCTTTAGTTTCTGTTTCTACCCCTTTCCTTGCAGCAGTACTGAGAGATGCTGAGTTACTGTGGGGCTTAATACATAATACTTAATAACAAAGGGTCCTTTCTCCGCTGCCACGCAGAGCCCCATCTCCGGGCTCCCTACACAGGCCCACGCAAGCTCTACCAGCAGCAGTAGCACTGGGGCCTGTCGGGTGGAAATCTCCTCTTGGCTGTTTCTTTGGCACACTGAGTCCTCTCTGTTCCCAACACATGCCTGTGCTGCTGCTCTCCTTGGCTCCCTTTGCATTCCAGGAGCCCCGGGCAGCTGAAAAACTGCAGTAGCAGCCTGCTGGCTGGCTGGGTGTCTTGTTGGTTTCTGAAGTGGAGAGTTGCAGAGTCCCCCCCCCAAGTAAGGGACTTAACAGAGAAAGCATTTATGTCTTTAAAACCTCCACTTTGTTGATGTTCTGGCCCACAGGTTAGCCTAGAGACTGTAAAGATTGTACAAAGGCTACACCTAATTTAGCACTGTTGTTTATGCTTTTTTTTTTTTTAATTGGGTGCTATATTCATGTTGTGTTTTTATATTTTAAAGATGTGAAGAGCTCAAAATTCACATACCAAAAATTTAAGTTTGCAAGTCCCCCCAGAAGGACAAAGTCTTTCCCTGTTCCGCCTCTGATTTGATTGGCATGATAATGATTCCTGCTTCTTGATGAAATAAGTGGTTTTCAGCTGTTGTGTTTGTCTTAAACTCAGTTTAAATGCCCAGTCCTGCTTGGTCACTGGGCATTTAAACTGATGGTTACGATAGTGGTCATGAATTATTCAGCGTGAATCATGTAAAAGAGTCAAAACTGGAAGTTAAGGGGATCTATGTACCGACCTATGGCAAGTTATGTATGTCAGTGTCCAGTAGTGAAGTTCCTGTTAGGTTCATTTAGTTACTCATTAATTTATGTTAGTGGTGCATTCTTAGTAAGTAATCCTGTACTTATAAATAAAGTCTTGCATTGTGCCATCACCGATTTGTGATTTCTAAAGTCATCAGCAGAGCTTAGCTTAGCATTTTTTTATGCAACTATCATTAAAAACTACAAGACTGTCCTGAAATACTGTCACTGAGTGGCAGTTTAAAAGTTGAATGTTATACTGTACTACTCCATCGAAACCTAATTGTTTAACTGGAAACACCTGTTTTGTTTTGTTTTTTTTTTTGTGGCTTTTTAGTGGCTTAATGTGTAGTCACTCCACTTCATGTCCATGTGTCACAGAACCATCAGAAGTTAATGTGGCTAATTGTGTTCTCAAAGTATAAGCATTTTAAAATTATTAAAGAAGGTCCTTTTCACTCTTAGATTTGTTTAATATAGAACCTGGACTAGTTTTGTTTTGTTCCTATGAAGCTGTGGTTTTTTTGCTCTGTGGTTATGGTCTGACATGTTGCGACACATACTTTCACTTTTTGCAGTCTTATTGGTTTCTTCTTTGTCTGTACTTGCACTATATTAGTTCTACTAGAGTCTAACTGTACCAACGGCTTAAATGGTTATAAAACGGTTTGTCTTTCATTGTGATCAAGATGATCTGAAGGCCTCGGGTCACCTGGCTACAAGTAGCTGTCTGATACAAAATGGTGTTCAAGGAAGTGACATGTCTTGAAGTTGAAAATAGCTTCTTTAATGTTATTTGTCTGGCACATTGCTCTGGCAGCATCTTGACAGGAAGCGCACACAGTTGCAGGTTAGGATGACATGCAGGAGAAAAGTATTTCACTGCTGTCTTAAAAAAAGCTGTTTACTGTGTTGCTAATCAATTGAATTCAGGACCATAAAGTCAGTGTGATAAAAATCAGCGAATATTCTTTTCAGGCTCAGAGATGTCTAGCGAATTGGAGGCCGTATTTTGTTGGACGTGTTCGCATAATGTTAATGTCTTTGTCTTTTCTCATACTATATTGTGTGGAAGCAATTAAGCGAATTCTGCTTAAGTTTTCACTTTGCAAATGCACTGGCCGGTCAATACTGTCGCCCTCAGCTCGTTGGGAGGTCAGTCCTGTATTATATATGCGGTCAACAAACCCCAACCACTTCCTTTCACACCCTAGCTTTGACTTTTGTTCGTCCTTGATATTTCCAAGACATCTATCTTCCACAAATACCTTCTAAAAAGGAGTGAAGGTCCTTTGTATGACAGAGGTCTTAGCAGCTTCTGTGTACTGATCCCAGCTTGGACGAATGGGGAAAGCATCTATGGATCAAATGGCTGGCACAGGATCCCCCGCATGTGCTTTTGACTGGCTGCCCTTTGGCTCCATGCAGGACTCAGACTGTCCTGCCAAAACCGACTTACGTCACTCCCTCCCACCGGGCCGTGTCAGAGGCAGGTATGCTTCTGCATACGACTCCTGGGGACAGAAAGGTCGCAGCAGGCGGGGGCCAGGATTTGCGCCTGTTGGATATTGCTGGTTAATTTCGATTCCCCGTATCATTAGTAGCTTGAAGTGCCTCCTCGATCAAGTTCAGTACACTTGAGTGTAGGAAGATGTTAAATACAACTCGGAAATTGAATTACAGTGACAAAAAAGTGGAGAATCATAAACAACTAGAGGTGATTGGAGTAGTCAAAAAGTTATTTTTTGTTGTTGTTTTTTAACCATGATAGTATTGAGGTAAACATAGTGTGAGCACTTAGAACAAAACCTAACCCGGTAGTGAATAATTACTGAGTCTTAAAATATGTAGAGATTTAAGTTGTTTAGGGTCATTTCGATAAGTTACTTGACCATTCTTGTTATACATTCATGAAAATATCTGGGTGTTATTGTCTTTCAAACTGACTAGTGCTTTGTGCAGAATACTGCATACATTTTTTGTTGTGTGACAGGTAATCCCCAAGAAGCTGGCTACAAAAACAAACTACTGTACTACTCATTGCTCACAGACAGTTTGAGATAATTTATCTGATAAATAGATGTCCACCTATTGCCGCTTCTAATCTGCCCATAAAAGGCAAAGGTGCTGATTTTAGGAGGAAGCAAAGAAAATCTTCCATATTCACTGATTGAAGTGGAGATGTTTTCATTGGTAAAGAAGTGTCTGAAACAAGATTTTTCTGAACATTATTTAATGTTCTTATTTTGTTATTATTTGTCCGGTGAACATCTAAAGGGCTACTCAAGTATGCATAATGTGGTAAAGTTAATTTGGTATGGCAAGCCCTCGCAAATACTGAAATATTAAACTGTTAATACCATCCCAACATGCATGCATGCATTTTCTACCTTCCAGCCATGTGTACATGTTTGTTTATGGTTCCTCTCTTGTCAGCATCCGGATTGTGTGTGGTGTTGCCAGTGGCCATGCTGCAATCAAATTTGCGGCTTTCTGAGTGCAGCCATGCCATTACTGTAGGCATTTGCTCTGCAGCCTTTTAAAACCATAATGGGCCCCCGTGTCTGTTCCTGCCTGCCAATTAGTTTTAATAAAAAAAACAAAAAAAACATAGCCGCTGCTGTCTCATCTACACGGCTAACATTCTGTGCACCTGCATCTTGTTCACATGATTATAGTGTACGTGTTCCTTGTCCTTCCAATCAGCCAACAAATGCTTTTGTTCAGTACAGTGTGGTCGATACCATGCAGACATGTTTGTGGGGTGACACTGGAGTTTGCATGTTATTGTGTTTGTTGTGTTGTTTTGTCATCTTCCTATTTCGAAAACCGGCCACACATTTTACTGCTGAATTACTCTGCATGTGGGAAGTTTTGCATTGACAGCACACTTGTCACTCAAAACTCTATAATCTGATATTATTGACCATTATTTGTTAACAACACCAGTGTATCATTAAGCTAGTAGCTTGTGGGCTATGAAGTAAAAACTAGTGTTGCTGTCTGTCTGTAGATTATCCATTATGTAACAAGAATCTTGTTACAGATGTGTTTACACACATCCAGAAGGACATTAAAACAAATATATACGCTTGCAAAAGTTTTGCTGACGTTGACACGATGTAGCAAAACAGAGTGTGTTGGCCAGACTCATATTCTGAACATCGCAATGTTTGCAAAAGTTCTAGTTGTAATCAATGTGGAGTTTTTGTGCTGACCCTTTGTTAGCCTCGTTCTCCTTGATGTTGCCATGTCATCATTTGCAGCAATCTGTTTCCCCCTTACATCGTGAACATGGAACGACCAGTCGATGCCCTATTCAAATGTAATTGCGGTAATAATATATGGAAGTGACACACTACAAGAGTCATGTGTATTACTGTTATCAGCAAAGTAAGTTTGCTTTTCCCTGTTACTGTTATTTTTTTCAGTCTATCTCTCTTGATTCCCTCTTGTCTCTCTCCGTGTTGCTTCTGGTTATGTAATCTGCGCTGAATGTTGATAGTAATCCGTGTCCTCCCTCCCCCTCCCTCTTTGTCCCTTCCTCTATGTGTGGCCTGGACAGGTTAAGCCGTAGAGGACTCTCCCTGGTCGTCAGAGGAAAAGATGTGCGATGGAATGGTAGCGTTTCAGACGAGAGCCTTGTCCTCCTCCTCCTCTTCTTCTTCTTCCTCTACCTCCTCCTCCTCCTCCTCTCGAGCCTGCAGGCTGGCGGCCTCTGCGCTTCTCCTCCTCTTCGTCCTGCTCCCTCATGGTCACGCATCAGGTAAGAGGCACACACACACACACACACACACACAGTTCTTCCTTGTCTATACACACACATGATGCATCGACTGGGCTGCCATCTTCGCCTGTCCCCTGTGAATCGATTGAGGTTATTACCCCCCCCCCATCTTGCAGGTCAGTTAGATTAAATTGGCTTCCTTTACCCTTGGCTCGTTCAGGTTTCTTCGCCTCAGAGCGGCAGCTGAATGCTCCAGCCTACACACAGTGTAAATTCATTCACTGTCCTAATGAGTCACAACAGTTTTCTCCACTACTGAGTGAAACAGAGAGATTATGTTGTCTGCGGTCTCAACACTGTCATAAGGTTTTAATCAAGCATGACATTTAACGTCGTCTGGGGGCTTTAAGCTTGGCTAACTAACTCAGGTCTTGGCCTGACAGCAACCTTGACATCAGGTTTATATGTCTTGCTGAGCTTAACAATATTAAATAAAGCGTATTGACTCGATTATTGTCTAATTTAGGAACTTGTGCCCCTGTGTGCAGGTTGAAATGATCATAATGCCGGTACCGATAAAAAAATACAGGATCTATATAACTTCTATCCTCTGTTCTAAAATAGAGCCGTGTTGATGCTACGGACTCGATGAACTCCTTTACTTGTGCCAGCTTTCCTTTCAGTTCAGCACTCCGATGTTCCAGTCCCCTCCCCCTACACACACACACACATACACGCACATAGGCAGCTTGTGAAATGTGCCAGATGTCCTTGCCACAGAGACCAAGCAGACTGTATGTGTGATGGTGAAAGTCTCAGGGATGTTTATAAGTGCTGAATGATTTTCAGTCTTCAGTGACATTAATAGGTAGATGTGCTCATGAATGTGAGAAATGGTAACATAAGGCAACTAAAACAAGAGAGATGGAGGCGAATGTGCAAAGCCGGGATGAAGGCTGATCTCACATGTATCGTTTCTCCCTTCTTATGTAACACACATGATTCATGTAGAGCCCAGAGAGACTGGCATCACGCTCACGTTCCACAACAGACTTACACACACATGCTGTCTTCCAGAACCAACAAAAATGTGTCCTCAAATCCTCGGCCCACGTGACACACTGCTGTGCCTCCTGTCGGGTTGTGCACAATATATTCTAAAAAGATGACGTTGAAACGTAAATTTGCATCCAAAACGTTCACATGTGCCTTTAAGACTGCCTGTCAACTGTGGGAAAAGGACACATAGTTCTCTAGATTCTCAACAAGTGACCCTACGGTCTAAAATGTTCTAGTCGTTCTGTCTCATCATCTGTTTGAAGGAGTCCGAACGGACATCTCTGCCAATCATATCTTTTAATCATAACTTTTTGAATACATTTCTCCCTTTGTACAACTTTGTTTTCCACAAGGAGGCTGTTATTTTATGCTGTAATGAACTACATTAGAGGGATGGAGTACTAGTCAACAATCGTTGTTGTTGTTGGACGTGTGTTCAGACAAAGGCAGCCTTTGGACTAACTCGCAACTCTAAAGGGATTTATAACACTTGATATTTGATCCTTTGCAATGATTGAATGAGAGCTAGTAACATATTAATAACGTCAGCGAATGCCCGACTTCCACGTTTCCAGGCAGTTTTTCTGACACTGAGACGTTCCCCAAGCTGTCAATGACAAATGAGTAGTTTTCCAGATTTCAGATTAGTCTTCTCGGAGTGTGAGCAGGAGCTGTAGTATGAAGTTAAATATTTAATCAAGCTACACAGGAAACTTATATTGAGAGATAAAACATTTAGTACCTCGACACTTCAATAAAGGAGGAGGCATTTCAAATAGAACCTTCTGCTGTTTTCTATTAGATCCTTTTTCCAGGTTCTAATCACAGCAGAGAGCATGAAACTGATTCTTACTGATGAAAAATAAATTCAGTTTATTTTGTTGGAAATGAATTATGAAATACACAAAAGAAAGCGGTAAACCTTTATTACAGTTTTTAAAAGAGATCCCTAATGAGAGCTTTTAAAACTTGCCAATATAAAGAATCTTCTTCTTCATGAAATTATGTCCGTGATCAGACATTTTACCATAAAGGTGAGACACTCAATTTAGAGCTTCAAAGTCATCATTGATTGTTCCATTTATGATTTTCTTCTGTTCTCCTGCGTTCCATACATAATTCACATAGGTAATCCCCTGACATGCGACTGGGATGGAGATTGCGGTGGAAATTTCATGAATATGAAATTCTCTATGCTGACAGGCCTATTCCACGCTAATAAAATAGCGGTTTGCTGAATGAATGTGAATAGAGACCGAAAAAATAAACTGTATTCCATTTGCATACCAGAGAAAAGGCTACATCCAATCTAGAATACAGCAATGAGCAGAATCCAACCAGTTTTTATGGTCCAAGGAGGTCTGTTGTAAATATTTCTCTTTCAGAATATGTCCTTTAAGTGCTGGAAAATGATCAAATGGGATGAGATCAAACATAGTAAAGGTTTCCCTTTTTACCTCCTTTCAGAAATTTGGGGAAATCTTTAATCTTCTGCATTGTAGGGCTAATGTTTTCTTCTGCTATGTCAAGACAGCAATTTGTGGGCGCTGTAAAGACGCTATGTCAGGAGGTAGTTTGAGAGCCTTTAGAACTGAGGTATTTTTAAACCCAATCACAGTCCAGGTCGTGTCTTTTTTATCTGTCGTTCAGCCGTTCATTGTAAATGAGATTACCAGCGGGGAATCTGCTGAGGCGATTTAAATGGCTTTCTCAGAATTGTGTTTGTGATCACTGCCCATGATTGCATTTGTGTTTATGAATCAGGACATTCTTCCAAAAGTGGCGACACACTAAAGAAAACATCCTGTTCATTGAAACGGGCTACCAGTAAACAAACACGGCTACAAAGTAGCACCTTGGGGTTTTTTTTTTTTATTATTATTATTCAAATGATGAATGATATAATTTTCCTCCTTTTTGACAACCGCACATATGTTAGCTGCTAAGAGTTTAGTTCCTAATATGGTGTCAATTCCTACCGGTAAGCCTTTGTGGTTTGTTTTAGAGGAAGTGGGCCCAGACAGTGAGTCAGTACTGGGAGAGTAAAGATGGGAACTCAGAGCTCGAAGGGGCCATTCTCATGATCCCACAGAGTGTTCTGTTTTTTTCTTTTCTGTGTGAATATTGCTCCATGTCAGGAGGCAAAGAGGTCTGAACCATTACTCTGGGTCCAGCTAGGCAGATAAATGTTGCCCTCAAAAACCCATTGTCCTCTGAAGTTGAGTTAAAGCAGTACATGAAAGTGCCAGCGAGGACCAGAAGTCTCCCACAAACAAGCCCGCTGTGTGCTCTGTGTGGCGGTGACGTTAATGCATGCTCATGTGTGAGAACGGGAAATGGCTTTCCCCGGGCCTGACAAAAAGTGGACTCATAAGATTAGAGAAAGGAGGCGGAGAGCAGGACAGGGCAGCTAAAGCCCGCCTCTAATTTCCTTTGTAATTTGTATTCTTTTCTTGTTGGATTGTTATGTGTTCGTCCACGAGGTGAATACATGTTACTCTGCCTGATCAGAAGCTACTGTATAGACAAATCCCTGTGTGCCTCAATACCTCAAGAGTATGATTTTTTTTTGTCTTTTCTTGAAAGCTGAATCCCGAGTCTCAAGCAACAACATTTGACAACACTTCTTCTTCTATAATAACAGAGTAGAGCGGCTAGTCCAGCGTCACTGTTCTGACCACAGAGGAAAATATCTGAAAGAGCTATGCCCTACTTCAAACATCTTTAAACAGCTGTAGTTTTTCAAACTTGTTGCTGGCTGCAGCAACAAAAAAAAAAAATTAATTTGAAAAAAGAAATGTGTGTGTGTACTGTATCAAAACCAGCCACACTGTGCAGGACTGTTCCCAGTCCTCACAGAAAGTCTCCTACAAAGGCTATTGGGTTTACTAACAGTACACCCCGAGGGGGCAGGGAACAATGGTTTCTGAGCAATTAACTTTCGAGAATAGTTCCCTGAAGTCCTGTTAGCAAGGTTACTTCAGGCAGACAGGGTGTAAAGCAACACATTGGCCACTGGCTTCTCTCTGAAATGTGAGAACAAAGAGGGCATTTAAGGGGTGTCGTAGGCTACGGCCCAAACCACATCTAGCTTTAGCTCCAGCACATCTCCAGTCAGCATTTAGAACTTCCAACTCACTCTTCATGTGTACGCCAGTGTATTGAGCACAGGAACGCAGTTCATGGCTTATTTTCTATGATGCTTCTGTTCCT
>OMNM01001698.1:0-13815 GCA_900302745.1 Parablennius parvicornis
AGGCAAAATCCAACCACAACCCAAATGTAGGACGTTCTCGTTACGTGGTGACAGTACTTACTGCTTCACATACATGTTCAATCTATGAGGAAAACGATTTTGAACAAGTAAATAATAAAGCTTCAGATTAAATAATGTGCTTTGTTCTTAAGAAAATAAAATAGTTCAGCCATAAAAACTACAACTTGAATTTTCCACAGCTATGCTTTTTGTTTATGCTCCAGACTCACTACAACAGTTTCTGTAGTGCAGACTTATCACCTTTGCTACCTCACATAGCCCTAAAACAGTTTACACTAGCTGTTCCAACCTTAGGCTCGACGTGCACTCCAACCAGAAAATGACTATGAGGGAAGAGTTATAAGAGGACTGTTTAGGGGCTGTGTGTTTAGTACAAACAAACAAAAAAAGAAAAGAATCACAATCAGAAGTATTTTTATGTTCAGACACACATCAACCTTTAAATGTTAGAAAGTGACAAGAATGTGAGAGTAACTGAAATTATCTTTATTGTCATCTCAGCAGGATTTATGAACATACAGTGTGCAGAGAGGCAGTGGCAGGCTTGATCCACTCTCCCTCACTGACATCACACACAGGCATTTTCTGCACAGAGCCAACAGAGTGCAAATCATCAGTGTAAAAAAAAAAAAAAATGATTGTCTGCTTGTCATCTGAAGAAAATCCCTCCCTTACTTAAAAGATAGTTTCAAAAACCCAACAATTTCCTCCACACTGGACGTCATAACAGACACATTTCAAATATTGGTGTATGAGGCTAAACAAGACGGAGAAGTTCAGAATAAAGAATTTTTTACAACTCGGTAAAGAAATAAACAAAATTAAATCAAATAATTTCCAGTATAAATGGTATGCAGATGTTTTTTTCAATTAATATTGCTAAATAAGATTAAAGACTCAAAAAAGTAAATGTTGGAAGAAGCCGAGATGTGTAAGGGACACTGCAATGCTACTGATGTTAAAAAAAAATTAAGCTGTGGAACTGTGAAATGGTTGATAAATTTATATTATTACATTATTGTACTGGTCAACCAATGATAAACAAAAGTACAAAAAAAAGTGTTCAAAGTCCCTCATTTATTGTTCCCTAAAAAATTAAAATTCATCACTGAGCCACAACTTTGTATTTTCAGACATGAATAAATAAAATTATCCCAACATATGACTTCATCAATTCGGTTTCAATTTCTATTCATTATTAAAAAAAAACACAAACCAGTAAATATCATTCAACAGGAAAAAATAAACTATCTTCATATTTTTAGTGTAAATTTAAGTTTGATAGGCCTAAGAAAAAGAAAACAGTTCATAAAGGCAGTACTGGTTGCTGGTTGGTTTACAGTGCATTACAGAGTGCATTTTCAAGTGTTCTAAAGCTGGTATTCATGTTTAATCTGGTGGTTAACAAAGCAAAAGCCTCTCAGAACTAAACATGTTGGAAGAAAAGAATAAAGGTATGTAACATCAAAAGTATGTACATTTAATTCCTTGAGGACAGAATGAAACATTGATACTTCAACGATTTAATCAAACAGCTGCTTCAATAATACTGAGTGAATTCATGGACATCCAGACTCCACCATGGGAGAATTACATCAACTGCCGAATGGAAGACTTTCACCAATGACATTGATTTCACTTGGTTGGAAAGTCTTCACATTCAAACAGGAAGTTCAGTGGAATTGTTTACAGAAGCTCGTGGCGCCGATCTGCAGCCTTTTGGTCCGACTGTAACAGAAAATGCAGCTCAATTCACAACGTCAGTGTTGGTTCATAAAGCGAAGGAGGACAGGAGGTTGTCTTGACTCGCTGAGCGCTTGTAGGTGGAGGATGAGCTGAAGTACGTCTCCCCGTCAGTACTGACGTCGTCATCGTCGTCGTCGTCCAGGGTGTTGAGCAGTGGAGCGGAGTTGCTCTTACGCCTGGATGAGACGGTACAAGTTTTTACAGGAAGCACTGAGAACTAACGTCTTCAACAAGAACTGCAGTGGTGTTTACCTCATCTCACTGCGCAGAGCTTTGAGCTGACTCTGGAGTTGCTCGTTGGTCTCCTGCTGATCATCCAGGTCTCTCTGCAGCTTCTTCTTGCTATGCTCCAGTCGGTCGATCTCCTCTTCAGCCTCATCCATCTGCCTCTTCAGGGCCTTCAGACGCAGATTCAGCTTCACAGAGAAACAACACGTCCACGGTTCAACAAAGATCAAATGATTCTATTTGCTTGACGCTCAAATCTCAGACTTACTTGGTCCTTCTGATCCTGGATGGAGTTATGTTCTTCCTCAACTTGCATCATCACCTCCTTTAACTTTCTCTCTAACCTGCGGTTGGCCAGCTGCAGGTTGGCCCGCTCCCTGAAACGTATGCGACATCATGCATCAATAACACTAACAAAAACAATTATTTAAGAAGATAAAGACATCATTTATCATTTACCAACAAGACTTGGACAGAGTTCACATATGTTTAGTTTGTTGGTTTGATCCAGAAAAAAAGGAGAAAATATGGCTCTTTAGTTCAGTTCACTTTGTATTCACACTTGGCAGCTGTGATTCTAAACTATCACAATAAATACTGTAAAGTATAATTACAGGCCTCTGAAAGACTTGTATTGACATTTCTTAACAGCTCATAGTCAAGGCTCGATCAGGTGCAAACTAAATGAGTAGCAGTAGAAGAAGAAGGCAAAAAAAAGTAATTTGCCCTTAAATTGTACTCTACTAGTAAAAGAAGTAAAAGAAATGCTGTTATAAGTATGTTAGAGTTCTGTTCTCAAAAATCACCTGAAGCATTACATAATTCATTTTTTTGTTGTGTTTTTCTAACCTCCTTTTACCACACTGTCAATGGCAGGCATTTATTTAAATATATATATGTTTAAATGCAGACAATATATTTCACTCTTTAAAAAATTGCACAGGAAGATGTTTTTAACACATTTAGACGTAAAGCCGAATCTTTTTCTTTATTAAGTAATAAACATGAATGCAGACCGTTGTGATCATACTCAGGAGTGATTTATGATCTTAATGTAGATCACATGATGTGAATTGTCATTGAGTAAAATTACATACTGGAAAATATCTGATATTGAAATTTAGCCATACTTTAAAAGTACAAAAAAACACTACTCAATTACAGAAGTGTGAGTATCCATAGTTAAATACTTTGTCCTCAAAATAGACTTTTAAAATTACCTCTAAGACGCTAGAGGTACCAACTTCATTTCTGTCAAAGATTAAACTCTTAAAACTAATGAAACTCTGGAGTTTTCAGTCGGTCTCTCCCCAAAGCTCTTCCATCATCTTAACTGCAGCTCCCTTCATCTTATTTCCAGCTGAAGCCTTCAGCTCACCTTTCCTCCCCCTCCAGCCTCTCCTCCAGCTCCTGTATGCGATTCTCCAGCTGGGCTACCAGTCCCTCTTTGCTGGGCCTCTGTGAGCCCTCCAGATGAGCCACTCTGTTTTTCAGATCTCTATTCTGAAGACAATATAGAGAGGAATGTATTGAGGGATCTCACAGATGCAGTTTGAACAAGATCATATCAGTGTATGAACGATGACGGCATGAAAATGGACACAAATGAAAATGAATTGAAAAATGTAAAACGAGTTGGTGCTTTGAACTGAGTTTGCCAGGTGACGTTTGTGTGTAGGTGTCATCCTCCAGACAGCAGAGTGTGTACCTGTCTCTCCAGAGCCGTCTTGTCACACTCCAGGTCCTGTCTGCTAGCTCTCTCCTGCAGGAGTTCATTCCTCATCTGCTCCACCTGTCAAGTCGAGTCCAGACACTGTCATCGCTACAGTCCCACACTGTCTGACAACAATTATCGTCAGCGCCCGTCTCAGTCTCACTCATAACAGAAACCACCGCAGCACCTGGTGACTCAAAGTGCTCAACAGTTGACGCGTTAATGCTGGAGGAGCACAAGTTAATTGGCGAGCTGGATTTTCTTGTTTGCCTGCGTTTCACCTTTAGTTGAGCTCCTTCTGTCAGCCCTCAGCGACACAGTTTGAGTTCAGGAAGAAGCGTCAATGACAGTAATTTATCTGCTTCCAAAGAGTGTTTAACATTTTACTGCTAGATGTGTGATTACACCGTTTCTGTAACATAAACAGGAAGCTACAACCAGCAGCTTATTAGCTTCAAACTGAAAACAGCCTGAATACGTACAGTCCCACAGTACTGATATTATCTATTTTACTTTAGTTTTTAGGCATCTACACTTGTTTTGTTTTTTTTTGTCTGTATTCAACATTTATGTTCCAATTTGTGAAAAAAATATTTTCTACTGTTAAGCTTGTTTCTTTTTCTCTTTGTAGTATAGACTACCAACATCAGAACTGCTTTTAATATTATCGACAGGACAACACAGGTGTATTAGTGTGTCCATTGGTGGATTCTAAGGACAGCACACATCAAAAGACAAAACACGTAAAAGAAAATGTTGACCAAAGGAAAAGAAACCCAATAAATATAATGCCGTGACAACGAGATCTAGACGCCACGTAGCAGAGAGTTAAGCAGAATAAGTGATAAAAAAAACAATAAATGGTGTACAAGTTATATTACACTAAAGAGCCTCTTCTTGTCCAAATGTACACAATCAAAGACGTTGAATCTGCAAATCTTACAAGTCTCTAGAATCGAGAGGTGCATTGCAAAGAAACGAGAAATATAATTGAAAAGAAAGTTGTTTGATCAAATCTCTCCACACTGGCAAACTATGAGGTTAAGATTTTGATTGTGTAACATGCCAAAAATTATTATTATATATTATTATTATATTATGTGATTAATAGGCTGAAATTATTCAGAATAAAACAAAAATACGTGAACTATTTCTTTCTTTTTCAGATAACTTTAATGTAAGCAATTTTTACAGTTTAAACTAGATTATGGGAAAAATGTTTTACTTGATTTGAATAATACTTTTCAATTGTATTGTTGTTCTTGGGAGTTGCGGTGAATGATGTGTGCACTTTCAACAAAGCTTTCTGGACATCTCCTCTCACCAGAAGGAAATGAAGCATCAAGCAATTTATTTCCATTAATAAAGTATTTCTTTTATACAGGGGTCATCACACCTGAACTTAGGGCACTCCAGATCGACTCAGAGAAACCTGACTGCTCCGTGATAGACTAGTTCAAAAGAAAAGAGAATGAAAACTAATCGATAAAGCTGTGATGGTTCTTTCTTGGTGAGAGGAGCTTTAGAATTGGTGATATTTTATGCCAATTAGTGGGTGACAGTGGGCTGCTCTGATGAACGATGGGCTCTATAACTGGTGCACCCAGCGCAGTGCTTGAGGGAGCTGAATCAGCAGACTGGAACATACAGCGAAACTAATCTGCTTTGTGAGAGACGGCGGGAGAGGAGAGGGGAGATTACTCTCATTTAGACAGGAGAGGAGCACCTGGTGCCAGGAGAGACGCAGGTGTTCTTCCTGCTGCCTCCGCTGCAACCCCACCAACCCTCCACCCCCATAGCCATGCACTCCCCCACTCCCCTCCCCACAGACATGCGAGCACACACACCCGGCGCACGCCCGCGTGCATGTGCTCATGTGTGCACGCTCCAAAGCAGACCCACTCCACTCCGGCTGTACAAAACTCGAGTGTTGCCTTGACAACCAACCTCAGCCTCATGCTGAACCAATGCCACTTTGTCACAATGCCACTCTTTTCTCTCTGCCAAGAATTTTTAAAAAGGGAAACCATTTAAGCTGATTTAAATACTCCACTCAGCCACAATAAAGCTCTCTTGGAGCCGCTACGCACTTTATTTAAATTTTCGGTGATAACTTTTGAATCCGTGTCAGTTCCAGATCGAGAAGAGCTTGTAACAAGGCCAGAAATTTTAAAGCAAGTCGCTGCTAAAAATGTGTTGTGACTTTTTGTCTGAATCTCATAGTGATTTAAAAATATGAAGCTTTAGAAACCTGGAAAACTTACACATTAATATAAATCATTGGAGTTGTAGTAAAGGAGTGTGTAACTCAATAACCAACATCTTTTTCCTGATTATCTGAAACTCTCCTGGAGACGGTCCTAAAAGCATGCATACTTCATCTAAATGTTCCTTCAGTGCCTCCGTCAGCAGCTTTATCACCCGGGAAGGAAAACTGGAGCACATGCTGGAGGAAGAAAAATATCCTCCTGACTTTTAGCATTAGAATTTGATTTGTTCTCACACTGAAGTTACCGAGTGTAATTTCCAAGTGAACTCCACAACCTGAAAACTTGAGACATTTGGCAGCTTGCATAGTTTGGCTCGGGCGGGGCATTAAGAGGGGTCTTTTGTGACTGATGCATGAAAATTGGAGAGACGCTCCGAGACCACACTGGCGAGCCTCCAACCTGAATGATTATGCAAGATCATCTTACAAAGCAATAACTCGTCCTCCTTACTCAAACTGGGAACTCACAGAGATGTTTTTGAGACTGCTGGATTAAGCATGATAGGGATCAGCAACATGTGTAACAATCACAATGAATGAAGGCTCTCAGAACACATTCCACACCTGAAATTGTTACATGGCGGTCACATCAATTCATTTACAGATTAGTGGCAGCGGTCATGAAGTTAGAGGTGGAAGACAAAGCAACATGAGACCTGGATATCATTTACAGATTGAGATGGAACAGAGACACGTCTGTGTGAACACGGACAGCAGGTCACTGACACAGGTGAGCTCGGATAATAAGAATGTGTTGAGTGTGTGTGTGTGTTGTACCTGTTCTCTTCCACGGTCTATCCTGTCCATCAGCTGGTCTCCACTTTGACGCTCCTCACTGAGGTTTATCTCGAGTTGAGAAAGTCTCTCCTGCAGAATTAAATAGTTCAGTCACTCCTCCATCTCATCTCTGTTCTCTATAAATATTTATCTTAGTCACTGGCAGTTGAGGAATATTGGAGTTATTAAAACACCCTAAGTGACAAAACTCTTCTGTAATTGCTTGATGTTACACACTTTTGTAATGACAGAGCCTTTATCAGTGGGTACTCTGCAACATTTATGTACCTCCATGAGTTTGATGTGTCGGGATTTGTCATCTTTAGTGTGTGTGTAAGCTTCAGCCTCCACCTCCAGATCAAACACCTTCTTCTCCAGTGTCTTCTTGACGAGTTCAGCCTCATCTCGATCCCTCTGACACTGACGGAGGTCCTCCTCCCGGCGTGACAGCTGAAACAAAACATATTATCACTTCATTGCTCATGCATCTCCAACAGAGGATGTTTATGGGCACCTGTTGCCAGCATCTGTCAGGTACGGATTTACATTTGTTGGCTTTTTCTCCGTTTGTTTTGTGTCAATGCAAAATGTTCCAGACACCTGGGGGGAACCTCTTCAAGTTTAGACATTTAGAGAAAGATGGACGGTTCAGACTTTGATGGACTGAGTTTGAGATCACTGTGCAGGTGAACATCATAAAGCTAGAAAGCAATGAAAAAGTAGAAATTGTTCTATTAAATTATTTATTTGAAAAGTATTTCCATGAAAACCAATTTCCATGAAAAACGATGGCAATAATTACCAAACACATTCTGGAATTCTTCAGTGCTATGCGTGAAGGAAAAAAAATTGTATGCAAAATCTGTTTAAAATGTAAAATAAAAACCAGGTATGGATGATATGAAATGTAATTATAACATCCCAAACACAGATTATTTCACTGTTTTGGCCAATCTGTGCTACCAAATGTTTGTTTTCATATCAAGAGAAACAAAATCAAGCATCTGTTGTATTGTAATGACCACAACTATACCAATTATCTTAGCTTTGTTTTACTGGCAGGTAAATCCATGAATACTATGATTTCATGATTTATTCTTTAGGTAAGCACCCAGTATTAAGCTGTACTCAATATATTTATGTATTTTAGCAGCCTTTTAAAAAAACAAGAAAAAAAAACCTTTTTATAACTTTACATTTGTCAGTACTTACTGAATAGGACACAACCAGGACCGTATTAATTCAACTACTCACATTATTGCTTCTGTAAATAACTCTAGAGGATCAATAAATGTTAATGACAACTAAGCGCAAGGAGTATTACGAGTTGTTTCTGTACTTGAATAATACAAATAATGTGGGTTCATTAAATGACCCTCAGCATACAACAATATACTTATGTACTGAGATCTTGTCGTTATAAATGTCACCTTGATTCCCATCCAAGTTCTCCCGCTGCAGCAGTGACCAACACTTTAGTTGTTTTGTAGGGAAATCTTTATATTATCTTTCCTTGAGTGACTAATGAATCCAACTCAGCCGATGTTCTGAAGCTGAGCCCCCACAGCTGGAAAATCGCCTAAACAGCTTAAAGCTGAGACCATAGAAATTCATCATCCAACCTTTGTTTCTCACACACAACAAATATTTGGCTATTAGGCTATTAGGTAGATTTATTACACATTTCATCATCTAAATATTTAAGTTAGACTCAATTTTAGCACTTGGGTAGTTATAAATGTAAGAGTTGGATAATTGTGCATTTTCACGCAGGTCCTAAACAACTATAAGCAAGTTTGTAAATGACTGTGCACGTGAATTAATGGAGCAAATCGAGGGAGAAAGTGAAGAGGTTTGTTTATGCGGCTTATTTTCAAGGTTAGATCTCTCCTCAGAAGAAGACATTTGAATCTACAGGACATTTACAAAGATGATAAAAGGAGAGGAGGGATGTCTCCAGCCTGCATGTGCAACTTCAGTGACGATCGACCGAGTTCACATGGGGGGAGGCCGACGGGACATTAAGGCGCAGATGGAAAAGTGGACTCACAGGCCCAGTTAGGAGGTGGAGAGGGAGGAGGATGTGAATTAGCCAGCACAGCTTTCACAACAATGATATCACAGCACTGACATCCTCCTCTTCCTGAGCACCAAGTGGATAATGACACATGAGCAGGGATGCAAACTAAAAAAGGAAGAACCTGGACGCTGACCTAGTCCTCCTGACATATAAACTTTCCTTACAACTACTATGTCATGTGCAGATGACATGGAGTTCATATCGGGAACATCCTGCTGAGCTAAACTCACCAACGGCTCATTGAACAAAGTCTGATACTAAAGGAGTAATAACTAAAGGAACTAATGGTCAGAACACTTTTCTCTTTAAAAAAAACTGTTTAGCTAAATATTCTGGTAGATTCTGCTAAACCTCTGTTTTAATGTGCCCAAAGGAGCTTTCATAACGAACAGACCCCGTTTGCTTACATCGATCAAATTATAGAGCACTGAGTATATCGTACAGGTCTAGCAAACCTCTTTAATGTATCCCCCTTCTCATAAAACATTAGCAGTCCTCCTTTTTATGTTTTGAAATCTGCATTGTTTACTTATTTTCCTTTATGGCCACATTAGCTCTAATAACCTTACCTCCCTGTGTCGTCAGGAGAACTGGGTTATCACAACTCCTCAGTATCCACGTTAACACACCACACAAACAACACAAACACACTCATCTGCAACTCGAGTTTAAAACCTCCACAGGGCATCGTTCAGTTGAACAATCCTTTTGTTGTTGTTTTTTGTTCCTCTTCTTGCTGTATGGCTGCTTTAATTCTGCAATTTCACTTTAAAAAAAACTGTGTATTCTAACACCTTCCTATCAGGACTAGGGTCAACTTCTGAATCAGATTAACTTAGAGAAGCCCCACTGTGGAATCAGACCTTCACTCCACACATGTATTAATGATGCTCGGTCACTGTGACCCACCAGTTAATGGCTCGTCGTTTCTTAGACCACCTTCTCTTTTATTTAGCATTTTGAGTTAAGAAGAAGATCTTATACAAGGTTGTATTGAAGGGGAATAGGTCTCAATAAATCAAAAGAATTTAGTACCAAGCATATCAAAATTTAGTCAACCTGATAACTATAGTTGCTCAAGTATAGCATTCCATTGAAGTTCTGTACGTATACTTTAAAAACCACAATGTCTACAAAACAGACATTTTAATTTGCAGAAGAGACTACTGTTTTGGTTTTTTTTCTACATTAATGACAAGCCTCAAGCTTGTGCTAGATGTTCTGTTTTACTTGGAGGCGCCCGTAAACGTCTGGTTCAGATGGATGTTCTGTGGATCCTTATACGTTTGAATACATGTTAACATAGGTTCGTTATCTTCAGCCTCAGCTTATGGTTTAAATTTAGTTGATTCACAAAACCAGAACTGAAAAACATTCATATTCAAACAAATGTATGTCAACGATTAACAAAACAAAAACACCAAATAGTAAAAGTTAATTTACTGTGAATCCATCACATATATTTCTGCTTCTGTAGGACTATCCACACATGTCGTGGTGACCATAAAGATAATCTCCTCCTGCCTTGAATAAATATTTGTTCTATAAATAAAACAGCATGGGTCACCCTCATTCCAATGTAAATTATTCATTCAGCTATTTCTTCTTTCACAAAAGCATTCCCCACATTCCTAAGTGCTGACAAAGATGAACAATGCAGAGGGTCACACATCAAGTTTCACTATTATGGGGTTATAACCGGGATCACAAAAAGACACTGTGTTTCTCTTTAAAGTCCGACATCCAGAATTTTAAAAAGCTTTTGGGTCTGAAAGGGAGCAGGAATACCAATGTGATGACATTGCTCTCTTAAGGGAGGTCCTGATGTTATCGAGTGACTCAGACTGGTTGAGTCACATCATGTGCAGTTCTACATGGGAGAGTTCAGTTAGCCTGGCTAATGCTGGTCTTTATCTGACCACTCTCACTAGAAAAGCAGCGTCAGCTTTCAAATGTGTGGCTCTTGTCTGAACTATACAATGCTGCAGGAGTCCACTTTACCTCGTCCTGGAGAGTTTTGGCGACCAGCAGGCACTTGTCCAGCTCCTGTTCTCTCTCTCTCAGAAGTTTCTGAAGCTCTGTCAGCTCTCGACGGTTTTTCTCCCGATAAATATCAATTTGCTCCTGCAGCTCCAGGGTGGACGACTGGGACGCTTCCACAATATCATTCATCTACGTGCACAGTGCAAGAGGAAGGACTGGTCAAACAAACACGGCAAATAAACGATAAATGATGCAGCTCAGGAGGAAAGTATTTAATCAACACATCAAGTTATTTTTTTTATATAATGTAAAATCTTCCAAAGATATTTTTTTGAAAAGTCCACTTTCAGTCCTTTTTTAAGAAAAAAGTAAAGAACAAAAAATGTAATCGATTATTCTTCTCTGGTGACCACATTTTGAAGACTTTGAAAGGGAATTTTCAGGTATTTTGTTCGGTTTTGAGGAACTGAAATTTAATGTCAGACTAGAAATATTCAATTTCAAAAATTTTACTTTTTGCCAATCAAACTCTAAACCCGCAAAATGTAGTAAATATAAACAGATGTTGAAATGTCCCACGACAAAGTGGATAGTGGGAACAGAAACTGATGTCAGATGTCAGACGCACCTCCTTCTGAAGTTTCTCCACCGTACGGTCCAGTAGCCTCCTCTCATCCTCTATGTTGTTCTTCATGTTCTTGAACTGCTCCTTTTGAGCTTTCTCCTCCTGTAACCTCTCCTCCAGCTCTTTATGTTCACTGCTCAGTTTGGTCAGATTTCTCTGCAGGAACATGCAGTAATGTCAGATGGTGCTTCTCTATATGGGCAGTGGTTCGCGATGCTGCTCATCTTACCTGCACGTCCTCCAGCCGGATGGTTAATGCTCGGTTGGCACGCGACATTTCCTCCTCTTGCTCTTTAATTTCGGCCAAAGACTCCTCCAGCTGCTTTTTGTCTCTCTGTCAGGTGATTATTGCAGCATGTTAAAAGTTTATAAAGAATGATCTGATACACATCTTCAGATCTAACCTGTATGAGTCCACAGTTTAACTTGACGAGGATCAGAATCTTAAGTAACCATCTGCTTAGAAAAGGAGATATGGCTCATAGATTCAAGATCTTTTTCCTAAATCACCTAAAAAAGCCACTTTGATAGACTTTAGGTGATGTTGAAACAAATATCATAATAAAGTTTTCTTATGTAGCTCTTACTTAGTGCTTTTCAAGAAACATACACAGGACAGTAAGAACCACTAGAGAAGTGTTAAATTCAAATAGAAACAATGAATGATATAAAGCTGGAACACAGTAGCAAATAATATTGTTTCATCTAAAAGGCATGATATAAAAAGTAGAAAAACCTTTTACCACATTTTACTTTTTCAGCTTTTATGACAGTACTCGATCTGATTTAATTATTGATTTAATTTTTTTAATTATTCAACACTTTTCTCCTGTTATTTCATGCATCATTATCGCCATCATCTTCATGGTTATTATTCTTATAGGAGCCATTAGAACTCAGTCAGTCTCAGCTGGCACCTCACCTCCAGTCGTTCATTTTTGTCTCCCAGCCTGTTCTCCTGCAGCTTGGCCTCATCGATGATTCTGTTGAGTTTGGCCACCTCGTTTTCCAGCTCCTGAGCCCGCCTGCGCAGCCGCTCTGCTTCTTGTGTGAGTCGCCCTGCTTGGCCTTCCGCTGCACCTTTGGCTGCTTCCACTTCAGCCCTCTCTCGGACCACTGCCATGCTGCTCTGCAGATCAAAACGAGGCAGGAGGGCTTCAGTTCAAAGGAAGCAGTAGTCTGTGACACTCCACAGAAACAAATAATGATGCATGATGAAACAATTCACACTCGAATCTCAAATGCCTCATAAAGTAGAAGCTATTTGTGGAGCTCAGGTTCTCCCTGAACTTTTGTTGCTGTGGAGAAAGAAATTTGTACTTTAATGAGTTCACACTTCACAATAAACCACAATCGAGCGCTACTAAATCTGGGATTTCATGAGAATCGGCTGGGTGAAAGCCACTAAAGCCAGTGAAAGCACAGGCAGTTGTTGATGTAGAACACTGTTGCCTTCACTCGTCTATAAATATTAAGAGAAGGTGTTCTGCACCACTTGAGGCAGAGGCTTATATTCCTATCCTGTGGCTGTTGACAAGGTTTTGTTTGTATTCTTCCCACAACCATAACTCCAAGACAGTGGATATTTACAATGTTCACAAACTACCAGAAAGCAGAGAAACTGTGTTTTGCATCCATATATGAGTCATTAAGGACATTTTAAATATGATGGCACAATAAAAGCTTCACCTGTCTGTCACACATTTCTAACCTCTGCCTGTCAGTGCAGTATTATTGAAGAACTTCCAGATATAGAAAGTTGAAGTTTTATAGGAAAAGGGGGTTGCAACATAGATATAGATAAATAGATATGCCTTTTATTGTCACTTATACTAGGTACAGTGAGATTAAAAACAACTCCAGTAACAGTGCAACAGTTAAAAATATAAAAAATATAGTGCAAGGAGGTGCACGGTCAAGTCCTGAGAACAGTACACTGTGTTCTGTGTATTTACAGGAAATAAATAAAAATACTAATGGAACAATTTCTGACAAATCTAAATAAATAAAATCAAAAATGAATTAAGGCATCATCTTCATAAGAGGGCTGATGAAGAGTCCTGGGAGCTCCCCTTCCAGTGTTTGAACTGCGATATCTGAAAGTGGAGTACTATGGAGCCGAACAGAAGACCGGAGTGAGGACAGCTGTCACAAGGCGACAGCAACACGAGGCAACAGGAAACAAAGTTTTGTTTGGTTTGTAGGTGGAATGTAAAGAAACAGGTTTGACCGTTCATCTCAGTAAAGTGAAACATGCACAAGTGAACACAGCACTCTGAACACATAAACAAACATGAGGCATTTTGAGTCCACAGCAGCAAAACCTTAGCAATAAAAACTTGAAGAAATGTATGTGAAAATATGTCAGAGGG
>OMNM01001698.1:13835-26974 GCA_900302745.1 Parablennius parvicornis
CTGATATCTACACACACACACACACACACACACACACACACACACAGTTCTGCCTTAACAAAAGTGTGTAGTAACAGTGACTGGAAGCAGCACTGTAAATGTATCAAAACAAACCCTGGAACAATAACTGCTTTGTTGGAGTAACTTTTTGAAGCATTGCAAAACTAATCCTGAAGATATGTCATCACTGCATCACACTATAATCAGCGGTGGGAAAAAAAATCACTGAATATGGCGTTTTTCTGCTGATATAGCAAAAACAAAAAATTATACAAGCTGTGTTTCTTTCAAACTTCATAAGAAATCAATTGAATATTTTTAACAAAAAGAAAAACTAACAATCTTAATTCAAAGTGAACAGCTTTTCACCCCTCAGTGTCTTTCAGAGAATAATAAAAAGGTACTCGTTAGTCAGCTCATGCATCACGGTGCATTAACAGTAGCCTCCTCCATTGGGTAGGTGAGGGGAGCCTCCCTGGCTCAGTGCCGGCGGGCCAGTCAGACCTGTTTCTTCCATCACTGCAGAGCCACCCTCATTGCCGCCTCACTGGGTCACTGAGCCTGTTGTACGTGGAAGACACTCAACACGGCCAAATTAAGAGATAACATTGCTTCAACTGTCAAGATTATCCAAACAAATGAGAGCTCATGTGGGACATCAAATACCAGACAGTTCACCTTTAACAATAACCGAGGTAGAGCTTTGTGAGCTGCAGTACCAGTTCTCAATGACACAAAATCTTTTATGAATTGATTCAATACACAGGAATCAATTCACTGGACAATATAGCATAATTTATTGAAGGTATTCATTTGCAGAACTCTTGTATTGATAAATCTCTTGTCTATCAATATGTATTTGCAGGGTGTCAGTTTTTGAAAACTGTATTGCTGTATTTGTACTTCAACTTTGTTGTCAGGTGTTCTTTATCCAGACTGTGGTAATGACGTATTGTTGTTTCGACATATCCTGTATTTCTGATCGTCAAATATAAATATAAAACCAATATTAGAAAACACGAAGAGATATTACATATTCAGAATTGTATAAGATGATGTTGTCGCACTGTCGCCTTATTACGAGGAGTTAGGCCTCTCTTTCTGTGAGGAGTTTGCATTGTTTGCTCTAGGTTTTCTCCAGGTACTCTGGTTTCCTCTCTTAGTCCAAAAAACATGAATAAGCCAAATGGTGACTTCTTTACATTAGTGAGTGTGAGTCTGTCTCCCTGTTTCCCCATGACGGACCAGCAGCCCCGTGTTCTAGCACCCTGCCACCCACAGTTAGTTAATGTGGTATAAAAAACAGATTGGTTAATTGTATACAGATCAATAATTTATAATCTCGAATCAGGTATTCTGTCACATGCTCTAACATTTGGCCCACCAATAAATATAGGATTTGTTTTTGTAGCTATTCTGTTTATAAATCATACGCCAGCAAAACAACTGATTGATTATTTAAATTAATATTGCTATAATTTTGAACCCTCTGTCACCAATGTACTTGGAGCAGTGGTTCAGCATGGTTTTGAGTTTTTAAGCTAGAAAACAGAAAAATAAGACGGGCTCTGGATTTGGGGCTGAACTGCCGTCATTAATGCAGCTTTGGCAGTCTTTGTGCTCCATTATGATAACAAACTACACAACATGTTGAACCCGTCACTTCTGTCTGTCCCACTTCCCACACTGGGTCACATGTGTTAAAAACATGAGCGAAGCCATCGGGGGAAAAAAAAAACAAAAAAAAAAGGATCCTGCGGCAGCCTGTGGGAAGAAGTAGGAGGAAGCACACATACACTTTTTGCACCGACACACCTGCATCATTATTAGATGTGTTTATCTCAGGGTAGATTGTCTCAGCAATGTGCGTGAATAGAAGTGTTTATATGTGTTGTGAAAATATGTAACTGTAAATGTCTAAAAAGCTTCGCTAACTTCATTCTTATTTTCACCATCACAAAGGGGTTAATCATTATTTAAACATACTGAAGCTTAGCTAACGTTTACCCAACAATCATTGGTAATGATTGGCACTGAGAACACTCATATATCAGCTATGATTTGTTTAATTTGTCTTTCAATGCATTTTTTAATCATCTCTTTCAAAACAAACTTCACAGCACAAGTGGATTGTAGTGTACTAGAACAATATCTGAGAAATACGTGCCTATATCATAGTTCATTTTTTTTTCCCCTCTGAGCGTTCGACTTGAGGCCTCATGTGTACACAAACAGTTTGTCTAAAGTTGCACATTAACTAACTTTGTGGAGTCTTTGAAGCCTGGCATGCACGCTGACGTGAAGCGGGTCGTGTGCTATGATGAAATCTTTGCTCGCTCTGGTCTTATGGAAAAAAAAAAGCCTTAAAAAATATGGAGGTGTAAGAAACCTGTAATAAAATTAACAAACTAGTGAATTTAAAACATTTTTTTTAATGTATTAGTTGAGGCTGTATTCATGAGTAACTTTTATATAAGCAGATGAAATTTATGTTTTTCAGGAATCAGTCACTGCTCCACAAAAAGTCTTCTGTTAAAATCTGTGCACTCTTTTCTCTTAATTTTATACTTTACTTCGTTATTTGGTCACAATGTCTCCTGCTCTCATCGCACAACAACTTCCAGATGTATATTTACTTACTGTATGTGAACATGTCACATCTTCTCTGCATTCATGTCATTTCAGGTAGTATCACAACACATTAACCTAACCAACAAAGGGCTGCACTGAACCAACCTTCTATATTCTAAATAGTGTTATCCAGTTCAGGGTCATCGGGCGCTGGGGGCGACTCCAACAATCAAAGAGTGAAGCACAGAAGACCTTCTCGGCAGGTCGCCAGCACAACACAGGGCTAATAAAATCACATACATGGGCATTTAGGATCATAACTGAGAGAAATCCTCAATACCTTTTAGAACATGCACAGGGGGAACATGCAAACTTCTCACAGAAAGTTTCATGTCTAAATCAGGCCTATGACTCTCTCTTTATGAGCAGAGACTGCTTGTACAAAATAGCACATTGTTTGCTCATTTTTGAAGCCCATGCAATAGTTTGAGTCTACAGCAAAACCACAATTTCTAATGACTATAATAATAATAATAATAACAGATAACACAATACTCATCCCACAGGGGTATTTTAGTTATCACAGCAGCTCCACATTGCACAAAGGTATGAAAAACAATTATGGATATTATATTATTAATACAATTACAATAACATTTTCACATTTTTAAATGTTATGAATTATTGACAAGAAAATGATACCATTATGATTTTTATATTACTGTAAACAATTTACCGTAAACAAACAAGCAATCTGTACAAATACCAAACTTCACCTTAATACATTCAGGATTGACTGAAATTGCATGCAGTTTTACCCTTCACTTGACTAATTGGTGTGATGAGTTATTTCGCCTTCAGCCCCAGGAAAAGTATTCAGAGCTTTGTAGTTATTAAAATACAGTGTGTGTGCTGTACGTGTGCTATAATAAACCTTTCAACTCTGTTGTGCTCTTGTGAGAACACAAAGTAACAGTGTGGTGAGTATTTGACCTGCATTATGTGTTTCTACACCCGTCACTTGTCTTGCCTTTGGGTGGAGGGTGAGTGGGCAAAGTCCCCTAACACGTTTCTCTGTTGACAGTTTAAGAGTTGTGGTCAAAGAAGAAGTGTATTTGTTACATTGTATGAAAGTAGGCCACAGATCCACAAGTGTTTAACAGGCTTGTGACCAGGACAGGAGCTGCACAGCGCTGTAGTTGTTAGACCTCCCTCCTCATTACGAGAATGTTGGAGTCAAGGGTTGAGCTTGGTCTGGCCTTTCTGTGTGGAGTCTTCATGTTCAGTCCCGTGTCTGTGCATCGGTTTTGTCAGGGTATTATAGATTCCTCCCACAGTCCAGAGATGCAATTGAGGTCAATTAATGACTCTAAATGGCCATGGAGTGTGAAAGTGTGTGTGAGACCATGTATCTGTGCTTGCTCCGCAATTAACTGGTGAGCTGTACAGGATACACCAGCTGGGATCAGGTCCAGCATATCACTATACAGTAGTGGAGAAGACAGATGACCGAGATGGTTGTATTTATTTTGATTTGATGTGGAAAGCTGCATTTCTCTACTTTCTGTTTTTGAATTTTCTTGAAAGCATAAACGATCTAGGGGTAACAGTGCTAAGACAATTGCTTGCCAGATCAGTGATGCCAATATAGTAATTAAAGAGTTATATAATTTCCAAGGGCACACAGTGCATGTTTTTTTCCTGCACAATGTCAGATTATCCAAGTTCTTTATTCATATCAGGTGTACAAATCTAAAAAGTTCCCTGACAACGTAGACAACGAAGACGCTTTAATTTGCTTCACCAGCACAAACTGTGCATTACAAGTACAACAGCTTCCCTCATTAGAAAAATGTAGCCAGACCTGATGGTGACTGCAACAGAAGGCCTGTCAAGAACTAAAAGGGAGGATTGAAGAATAAATTAAAATGTGACAGCTGAGATATGTTGGCACCTCTTTGGTTGAACGAGAAATCTAATCTCATCTTTTCCTCGGAGGAACGGAAACAGAAACCGTCTTTTAAAAGATTCTCTGTGCAAAAGCCAAACTGCACATTTGCAGGGGTGTGATGGAATTACAGAGATCAGGAAAACTGTGACCACACTAATTCTTCAAGAGATATCAAATGCTCTCCCTTTGGAAAAAAAAACATAATGAAGAAGGCAATCAAGGAAAAAGAAATGAACCCGTTTTTTTATTATTATCAAAATCCTGCTCTGACTTGACCTTGGCTGCAACAACTGTCAACATCATGTGAAATCAGTCTAACTGGCAGATATGAAAATAACTTGGATGTTTCCGCACAAGACTTAGAGCTTCCTGGACTTATTGTAAAAAAAAAAAACAAAAACAAAAAAAACTAGCCCATTACACATGAAATACTTGAAAAGGAGACACATTACAGAACTCAAACAGATGGTTACCTCGCCATCTCAACATACTTTAGAATCAGTCTCATTCACCCAGTAGTGACTAGGGAAGGTTCTCACAGACAAAGTTCGATTTTCAGTGTTTTACCCCAAGACATTTCGATATGAGCCCCCAACGTTGGGAACAAATGACAACCAGCCCAAAAAGTCTCTAAAATAGTATTAATATGAACAGTATGAAAGTAATTTCATTCATTGCAAGAAGAAAGATTTGCCCTCTGGGATTAATAAAGTATTTCTATTCTGTTCTCTCCAAGACATTAATATATTCAAAGAGTGTTAGTGAGGAATCACTCAGATGGACTTTGAAGGCTCACAGTACCAATTAAATCAGAAAACCCTGTCCCAGCTGAAGCTAAGGAGAAGAAAACTCAGTGCTCCAGTTTCTAGGACAAAAACAAAATGGAAAGTCTGAATAAAGTTATGAGCTCGAAGAGAAACAGCCATAACACACATCCCACACAACAGTTCAAATCTGAGGATAAACAGCTCAAACAAAGACAATCTCAGCATGCATGTTGATATACGGTATAATCACATTCATTGCAAAACATCAGACAGCTGGCACGAATTCAAGGAAAAGACAAAAAGCAACAAAACAGATTTTGATTCATCTTTTCATGTCCCTTAAATAAAAAAATTTAAAAATAAAATAAAAATCCCTGTCGTTCCCTTCAAAACACTGACAGACATTCCAATTTCCACTGACATTTGCTTCAGTTCCATTTCATATTCTAGAAAGTTTCTTAAAACAGAATGAGCAGCAGAGGTCAACCTCGCCCCCCAAAAAGAGATTCTAAACCTCAGGTTGGGAACCACTATGTGATAAGTTCATGTGTGAACACAAGGATTAATGGTTAAACTTTTATAAGTTATTTCACGAAGTGACATGTGTTGTTTTGGCAGGATATACTCCCACCACATTAAAGCTCAGAGGCGATGAAGTAAAGAAACAATACGTCCAAAACCATCCAGGCCAGTTTCACACTGTTCTGACCCTAATATGTCCAACACTTTCTGAGAGCATTGCTGGTTACTCATTTCCTGTTTTCGAGACCGTTCAAAGCCACGAGTCCAGAAAGCTATCAGTGCAGCTATTTGAAGACCTGTAAAATGTAATATTTCAACGAGGATAACCTACTAATTCCTGGCCGTCTCTGCCAGCAGATAATGATTTCCTTCCTCAGTCGCTGTCCTACCTCTGATTCCGCCTCTTTCCCGTCGCTCCTGAAGCTTCACTGGGAAATACTGCGCTATCATCAAACACACAGACTCACGCTGGAGTCTTTACTTTCAAAACAAGCCTGAAGGGAAACTCTTCTCTGGGCAGCGTAAGTTTGATGATCAGACAGTGAGACTTCAGTTCACACACTCGTAGAGATTATTCGAGAGGAAGGACATGATAGAGCCCAGAATGGCTTGGGCCAGAAAATGAACTGCATTTAGGTGAGCGGCGGATCACTGGAGAACTCTCGCGTGGAAACTGTGGAGTTAGGAAATGAAAAAATACAGCATTTGGGATTGAGGTTACAGATGAGCGCGTGATAACAATGTGGCAGTGTCACACACTGTGGCTCGGGGCTGTAGGTGAAACATAACAAGAGCTGGAAATGATGCGATAAGCACAAAGCTCTGTCTTTATAGTTAGGATGGGGCTGAGACCTATTAAAGCCTCCAGCGTTGACAGCCCGGAGTCCGCAGAGAAGGAGATGCAACAGCAGCACCCTGAAGAGGCACAAATGAAAAGATGGGAGGCTCTCCTGCCAGTCGGAGCGGGTACACTGTAACAGAGACGGAGCTGGGTAAAGAAGGAGGTCTGCAGGGAGCACATTCTCTGGCCTGACCCCGAAATTCCTGGAAACAAACCCTCATTTCTACTAAATTGCAACTCATCTTTGCACATTTTTCACATGCTAGTAAATAAAAGTTCACATCCACTTTCAAATGAGCAGATGGGAACTTTTCCAAGTAATACCTATACAAGCAATTCCGATCTTTTCAAAACTGTATGTCTAAGATTTTGCAGTCCTGATAAAATTCCAAAGATTTCGGCTCATCAAAAACACAATGCAGCTTTCAAGTTAAGACACAAAACAGGCCCCCCGCTCCTTTCACAGGGGTCGGGCTCGCATCCCCTTTCCTAAAGCACACTGACCCACTTATTCAGCATGTCCCAACCCCCGCTGCTATTATTGTGTGAAACAAACTAATCATTCATTGCTGACTGAGGTCCACAATTACCCCCACTCTTTCAGGGCGCAGAAAGAAGAGGGGACATGACGCGACTCAGGAACGGTGGCTCATTAGATTAGTGATGCCTTGCCACTGCAATTAACTGGTATACAGAACAATTTAGTGCTCCAGTTTTCAGCATTCTTGTCCGCATGGACAGTCCAGGTCACCGCGAATGTCAAGGGACACAAAGAGAAGAGAGCCAAAGAGCTGGTTGAAGATATACACTTCATAATTGCTCTCTTTTTCCCCTCTAATCTTATACAAATACAGAATTTTGCAATATTAAGCAGGTGTATAAAATATTTGACTGAATTAGAAAGCAACTTAAGTTTAACTGAGAACAGATACACAGTCTAGAAATATAATCAATCAGATCATCATTGAAAAGTTAATTGTTTTGTCAATTACTTCTATGCTCTCAAACATTCACCTGAGACCTCTTGAAATAATTAACATTTTGGCATGCAGTATGTTTAATTTTCATCATTTAAGAGCTGAGAGTATATACAATAAATTAGAAAAAAACTCACATTATATCTAATTAATTAAAAAATTAAAATTTGAAGGGAGTCAATCAATTTTTATTAAAAAAAAAACATTTATAAACACAACACTATACTAACATATATTAATGTTTCCAAGCAGTTTATTTTGTAGCTACAAATGTAACTTTTACATTGGCATAAACTGCAAAAATATAAATATCAAGCTTGAACAGCGTCACAATAAAGACAATATTGAGGTAAAACTTCTACACAAATGGAAGTGACAGTCCTCTGAACAGCAGGGGGAAACATTACCCGAAGGACATTGATGAGGGGCTCCAAACAGCTCTTTTAGACCCTAAAAGGAGACAAACAATGACCTCATCCTAGCAAGTGTTTAGAAATCACTGAGGGTAAACCCCTGTTGACAAACTCCCTCGGGGGAGCTGCACCTCTGTTTGACAATGGGGAATGTTCTCATAGACCTGCTGCTCCAGAGTCCTGCTGCGGACCCCTTCAGGCCTGCAGGAAGCCCAGAACAAGGACAACTTCCACTTATTGAGACAAACAGGACGCACGTGAGGCGCACGGCGACCCCCTGATAAAACAAAGTGTCTTCAGCCATATCTCAGTACGCCGTCTGCTGCCATACCCCGCTGCTCGTCTTGTCCAAACTCGGCTTCCTCCATTTGTGAAACAACACCTGGCAAAAACCTCCCTGCTTCACAAAAATGCATTTCGAAACATTTTATTACTGAATAATGATAACCAACACTGCTCTTTGTGCAGCACTGTTCAGCAACAAGGTTAATACTGAGATCAGCTTGGTTTTTTTGACACTTCAGAAATGAAGATCATGAAATATTTCAAGTAGGATACATCAGGTCAGTTCATGTACAGATAAATGTCTCTAAATGTTCTCATCAAAAAGCGCTCTTCCAGTAAAAGCTTCTCAAGAGTAACAAGCGGAGATAGTTAAACAACCCCACACTTTCCTGACTGATAGATTTCCTAGAAAAACTGAGGACTGGTTACATTGAACTATTACATTGTGTTACAGGAGACTCTGCTGAAGAATGGAAAATCAACCTGAGCTACATTTGAAAAATCACACAAAAACCTCTCGTGGCAGGAGGTGACTCTCTGCTGTTCGGGTAAAGAACTCATCAATACGCACTAAGATGGTCCAGAACTCTGCAATCTGTATTTTTTAAAGCAGTTAAATAAATATGGACTAAAGCGTTGGCCAACTTTGCTTGAAAACACATCTTAAATAAATAAACTTCTATATAAATGAGATTTGAAAAGTGTGAACAGATGTATGTAGATTAGAACCACTGCTGAAACTTCACAGACACAAGCTGAGGAGCAGTCTCACACAGTGAAGATGGCTAATAAAACAAGGTCTGCTTGCCTTCGTTTTGTTTTTAAATCGATGTAATGCGGGAATACAGACTTTAAAGTCACAAGCTTATTCTCAACACACTCTACTGCCAACCATTTTAAAAAGCAGCCTGCCAGTGTTTTGATAGTCAATGCAGCAGCTGTGAAACCAGTGAGAAGGTGTAAATAATGTCACTTCAAAAGGAGGGCAGCCACCTCTGATGATGAACATATGGTACAACTTACAATCAAACACACTCACACACAGTTACAATTCCCCTGATGCTAGGCTTATCTCCACATCTCTCTGAGACTGGGTTTGTTTCTGTAACAGAGGGAGGCCGAGAGCGAAGGAAATGAGGAGGAGGAGGAGGCACAGTCAAACTGGAGGAGACTGTGGGGGAGGAGAGGGAATCAAACGGGGGGGGGCTGATTACCTGCTTGCTGTCCTCCAAAGACTTCTGCAGCCTGCTCAGCTCCTTCTCATACTGCTCCTTCATCTTATCCACTTCCTGGTCGTGAGCGGCCACTTCCTCCTTCAGGGCTCCTTTCAGAGCAGTCAGCTCCCGTTCTCGCCTCCTCAGCACCTCCTCTTGATCTTCCTTGGCCAGGAGAACTTCTTGCATCTCCACCTTGAGTTGCATCATGTCCTATAGAAAAATATGTCTTTACTGCAGCTCATAAATCAAAGAAATGGACAGAAGTTGAGTTAAGTGCATATAGTTGTAGTGCATATATAAAACAAACACTGACAAGCTAGTCATAACATAAAGTACATTTAAAATGATGTGGAATGTAAGCTGAATGTTAAAATTGTTCATGGTTGAACTATTTAGGAGAGTAGAAAAAATGTCATTCTTCATGCAGAACACAGTGAGCAGAGAACAAAAAGATCAGTTTTCTTTGTCTCCTACTCCAATGAATACTGCGGCTCACCGCCATGATGACGTCTTTCTCTCCATCGGCGTTTGACTTCTTGGCCGAGTCGAGCTCATCGTGCATCTCTGACAGCTGGTCCTGCAGGTCTCTGATCTCTGTCTGGTACTGTTCCCGCTCCATCTTCACCTGGAAAAGTCTAGATAATCCACACAACATGTCACAACAGAGCACAGGCCCCCTGCATATGGTACATCTGCACACCCACTCGCACTCGAAAACACACCGGCCCACCTGCACTTTAATTCACACATACAAATAGCAGCACCTGTGTGGGGGCTCAATGTGAGCCCTGTGGAGCTCCAGGGGTTAACATGAATACACCAATGATGGAAAACCAATAATGTCTAAAGTGCCTCCACACTGCAGCACTGAGTGGGAGGGTGATAAGTGATGTGAGACACCTCAAACAAATCTCCACACAGTCGTGTCGACTCGAGCAGAACATCCACTCCTGCTGCTGAAGGAAATAACTCAAAGGTAGTTGAAATGGCTTCACGCCAAATAACTGCAATGCCGCTTGTTTGAGTCCAGCTGGAGATCCTTGCTGCATACCACACTCCTCTCTCTTCATTGATTCACGTCAGCTTTCAAGTGTCCAATAAAAGCAAAATTAATATTATAAAGAATAGAACGAGAGGAGATACTCGATTTTCTCCAGCCTGAAAAATACAGCAAAGCAGAAACTACAGACATAATCAGCTGAGACTTGATAAGTGAAGGGAGCGGGATTCAAAGAGTAAAAGAGAAAAGGAAACCTGCCACACTACTATGCTATATGACGCAAACCAATAATTCAATGTAGGATAAAACTCTAATGGGCAGAAACCCAAAGGACAAAATACAGAAAATGTTCAGCACAAATATATTCTTGCATGAGTTCTGTTTGAAACATGCAAACACCTTCAACGTGGCCATGCTCTGGAAACGCAGGTGGACAGAAACGATAAGTGACCATGACACATTAATACAAAGAGTGAATGATAAACCTGGAAACCAGAGAAGAGAGAGAAGCCGCAGACAGAGGAGGTCACATGGAAACCGATTCAGTAACCATCAACAGTGCAAGCTGTTTCACCAAGAAGCTTCCTGCAGGAGCTCTTTTGTTCAGATTTTTAAAATATTGTCTCTTTATTTAACTAGAAGCTAAGAGCCACACCAAGAGACAGAGTTTGGTGCTAAACCCCCACAGTTCCTATTTATTTCAGTGGCACCTAAACATATAAGTAGAGCATAACAATAAGAGTAAAACCAGCTAGATCCCATTTAAACAAAAAAGTAAAGAAATCTACATAGTATGCAGCAGCAAAAACAGCTGAATTAGTTTTTGGGATTGTTAGTAAAGTTTTATGGAAGTAAAAACCAGCATGACAACACAACAGACAGGACAGTCAATCTAGATCACGGTTGACCCGTCGGCATTCAACACTGTCACCCTACACTCACTCGTCCACTGTCGTCTTCAGCTCAGCTTCTGCTTTGGAGAGTTTTTCCCGGAGCAGCTTGCACTCCTCGATGCTCCGCTGCAGCTCCTGCTGCAGCTCCTTCAAACCTGCTGCCGTCCTTCTGTCAGCTTGATTTTTCTGAAAGTCAAACACATCAAGTTATCACTAATCTAATTTGGGCTGAACTAATAGAGCCCCCTTATTTTTTCTTATCCTCTTCAAACAAAGCTGGCTGAACTCAATTACATTTTTTGTTGTTGTAGAATTGTCAAAAAAGTTCAATTGAATGTCTCTGCCCCTTTCTCCAAGATAACTTTAACTTAAATATCTGGCAATTCGTCAATGTTACCATGTGTATTTGATGGCATTATTGACTATATTACTTTTATGGGTAAAAAGCTTTGTTTCTCTACTTTATGGTAGTTTTAAATTCTCGAGATGTCATTAAAGGACAAGGAGTTATACTTAAGACAAATACGTATGTGAAAGCCTTTTAACAAGCAGAAAATAGGAATAATAGTTAAACAAACGCTTCATGAACTCCATATAGACTTAACATTGTTTTTCCAAAAGGCTATGTCATAAACGTTATGCCTTTACAGCACTAACACACACTTTTGATAATCTTAAGTTTTCACTTTTCTTCGAGAATCATACTTTTTCCCATGGAGAAGCATTTTTCTCCTATATATCCTATTTTGTACCAAAAAAATGTGGTTTTGTGTTCAGCTTAGCCAACTCTATAACCAAACATAGGTCTTAAATTCAACAAGTTGAACGGTAATCCCTCAAAGCTCCTTTTCCACCAAGACCTTGATTAAAGGATATTCTCAAACAAGTTCAGCAATGAGTCAACGGGCCAACACAAACAGGGAAGGGTCAGGGGGGAAAACTGCCGTCCGTTTGTTGTTACCGTGGTTTGTTCGTCCATCCGTCTCTTCAGGTCACTGATTTCTTTCTCCAGCGCAGCATTTTGTTCCTTCAGAGCTTTAGTCTGAGCAGAAAAGTCCAGCGACTGAGAGACAAAAAGACATTTCAGAGTTGTTCAATTGATTCGATACAAACAAATGTGACACCTGAAAATGTTCACTTTACCACTCAATATGCATGTTTTGACTTGGGTAGATGTATGATTAGATATATCTCCAAGATGCTTTTAATTTAAAATATCTGCTTTATATACAGGCCACAAACTGTAATCATTAATTTCACGATGTTGTACTAAACTGTATAATTATGAGTCCTGATGCTTGAAAATTAAAAAGGGAAAAATGAGCACATTTTGAAAACTGCCATGCTACAAAGAGTATGGACTCAGCACTAAACGCCTCAAAACTGAAATCACATGCACAGTCTTGAAAAGCTTTGAAATCATGATTTTGATTTTCCTATTAGCATCCTCAAGTATAAAGAACTAGTCGCACTTCTACAACCAACAGTCAATGACTTCCATGTAATACCATGTGACTGCATCCTTTTCAATTGTTGCTGACAAATGTCAGCACACAAAGTGTAATTTGAGCAGTAAAAACAACTTCTCACCTTGTTGTCGCTCTGTGTAACCGACGTGGCGCGAGTCTTCAACGTCTGGATTTTCTCAAAGACAAGGTTGACCTTTCTCTTTGTCACGTCATCGCTGTCACTGCTTCTACAC
>OMNM01001699.1:8132-22675 GCA_900302745.1 Parablennius parvicornis
CACACACCCCCCCCCCCCCAAAAAAAACAAAAAAAACAATGACCAACAATTATGTGAGATACAAAACAGCTATAAAGAAACACATAACATTCAGAGTGAGAAAACATATGAACTGTCATATGTCATACGAAAGGTCAAAGTCTCTGCAGTTGGCAATTAGCTAACACATTAACTATAAAAGCTTACTTAAAAACAAAACTGCACAAAGGTATCACAGAACTAAACAGAATAACCACAAAGAACCATGTTTTATGTGCGGATCCAAGATAGTGCAGAGAGCATAAACAATGTCTACACATACTCGACCAGATGAACATATAACAGATTACTATAGGCTGATATTGTGAGTGGAGCCCTGTAGTTATTTATTTACTACCATTTAAATTAGTTATTTTAAATGGTCTCTAAAGACACACAAAGAAAATTGGAAAATTAGACAAAGTGTGACATAACCATTTCAAATAGACTCCAATTCAGTGAGATGTCATTATGAAGGCATGTAAAACAAGTGCAGTCACAAACATAAAACTGAATCCAAAACATCCAGGGTGAGCAACAGGGTGATAAAAACAGACCGCAAAACAAAGGAGACCCAGAATGATTATGCAACACCACCACAAAGTGAAGCAACACAACTACAACAAACAGGGCACATAGAGATGCACAATAGACACACATTGATCACAAACAGCACGACCGCAACATTTTTGGCTGATGTCTTTTACACGTCTGTGCACTTTGAGCCTCATTGTTGGAAAAACAGCACGTGGATTCATGAAACACAGCAGCGTTTGAAAAAAAGCATCTTCACCTTGAACTCTTTCCTTGCCTCAGATCTGGAAGTGTGCAGAATCACTGGACTGAAATCTACCACTTTGTTGAACATCTAGCTCATAAATTCATAAGGTAAAAAAACCCCAAAACACTCAACATAAGAGGTTTTTGTAAAAAAGTGTGGAAAAAGTAAAAGCTGAACTGATCTCACAGAAAATAATGTTTTGTTTTTTTCTTCTCACTGCAGCCCACAGTTGCGGATGTCCTTCATTGTGTTCTCCACTGAGGGACGGATCTTAATGAGCCTGACAGAAGACAGGTGGGTGCATATCCCCGGGGGAAAAAAAAAAAGAGAAGGATTTTAATCCCATGCTTTGGTCTCATCTGGCTATAAGGAATGAGTATAATACCAGATTTGGACAGAGGTCACACACAGTTATGATCCATGTTTCTTTTATGGCCAAGAAGCGTTTCCAGGCAGATGCTTTTCTAGCTGGGATCCGTCTGTGGAGTCGTCAGTCTGGGCAGCTACTTACTCATGTGGTTTTTGACACTTTGTGGACCGTCCATGTGTCTAATCTTTTCTCAGCAGTCACACTGTTTCATGGCTTCCTTCACATCTTTTTCTACAAAGGGGTTCGTTTCCTGTCCTTGTGACAGCGTCTCCAGCCAGTACGACCAAAACCGGATCAGTTTATTCATTTGTTACATATTGCTTGTATTTTCTTATGCTGTTCGTATGGAAACTATTATGATGTTGCCACACCTCAGAGTGCCTGGTTTTGCTCAAAAGCGCGTTCACCAATGAAACTGGCAAAATAAATATTCCCATTACGGTGGATTTTCAACAACGTAAAAATACTCTGTCTTCTGTTCTGCTTGCTCAGGGAACAAATTCGCAAAGGTCTCGAGGAGCTCCAGGGGGTTCTTCCAGGGGGGGACACTTTCATGCATGAGGGCATCTTGAGGGTGAGCAGCCGGCATGTCTGACTCTAGAGCAAACACCGAGAAGCAAGGAGGATAGAGTTTCAAATCAGCTTTTTTTTGTTCACAGGCAAGTGAGCAGATATATTACGGAAACACTGAAGGTGAGTCTTACTGGAAGATAGGACAACACATGAACATTTTGAAAGTATAAGGTTTGTGGAAAAATTACATGAACCAGTGATAAAACATCTCCCTTTCTCTGAGGATGTTGAATTGATTGAGTTGTTATGAAGCTATAGGATCATATTTGAAAGGCTATTTGGTAGTTAAAGGTGAAATGACGTGAACATCTTGACTGCTTTTGGTTTGACAGCTTTTCAGTCTGACAAGCAATACGCGAAGGCTCAAATCACTGTTTACATTTTTTTTTTAAATATGCCTACAGTATTTCAGTGAGTCATAAATCCTGGAAAAAAATAATTAACTTATTTAGTGACAGATATATGTTTTAGGAAGTCAATGTAACTGTAACAACAAACTAGATCCCTACATGCAGAATCAGCAAGTTCAGTTCAAGGGTCTCACATTGACAGTGCATTAGGATAAAAATGGCTTCTGTATCTTAAACTTTTTTTTACATCAATGACACTGTTGCTAATTCATTAGATGCTAATCACAAAGCTCTGCTATACATATAAACAACATTTTTCCATGCTCTCTGTTATTTAAAATCGTTCCAATTAAGAACCACTGATTATGGTGATGTTTGCATTTAGTTTTATCTTGTGATGTCTCTGAAGAAAAATACTTTTTTCAGAGTACCCTCAGGTAATATACTCAATTGTACAATTAAGATTGCAGGAAACAAAATGTTAGCAGTTATGGTGATCAGATTTTTTGGACGTCTGCGATCTTAATGATCCACGACAACAGTGCTGATGGAATTATTTCTGGCTTGCAGGTTATCGGACTGCCAGTGTTATCATAGCTCTGACAGACGGAGAGCTGCACGAGGATCTTTTCTACTACGCTGAGCGAGAGGTGAGGAAGACAGAGGGAGGTTAAATAGGTCACAGATTATAACCAGGCAAAGCACTGGTGAGACTCCAGTGAGACTCCAGATGAAAACGCTGCCACCACATACATCATCACTTTGATCCTCCGTCTTCAGTCAGCAGAAATTGGGTCAGAACGTCTACCAGATTTACACATCCTCTCTTTTCACATCTGTGCTGTATAATGATTTATCTGCCTCTCAGACCACTCGGACCCTCCAGGTGAAGGCATGTGAGAGCTTCAGGCTTTAATCAGCTACGAGTGCTTTCTGACACACGTTGGCAGCAGCAGCACTGGAGGGAAGTTAAAGTGCCTGGTGGCTGTAAAAGCTCTTCTTGGAAGATGAGGGAGGTCTTGATTTGTCACTCAGTGTCAACACTAAAGGACACAACCAATAAAACTTGTAAATTAAGCTTTATGCTCATGTAATTAGGTGCCGAGTGACAGGCCTTATGTTATATAATGCCTGATTAAATTGTTCAGTGGAGAAAAAATAACAAACAAAGTGTTGCTCAACTTCTTTTAAAATCTTCTTCGAGGCCCAGACACAAACACCAGCATTTATTGACGTTGTTTTGGATGCTATTGTGAAATACTGCAGAGTAATTGAAGCCAGGTGTTGACCTCCTTCCTGTTTATTCCTTTTCCTGTGTGTGAATCTGTGTGCATACCTGACAGGCCAATCGCTCCCGAAGTCTGGGTGCCTCAGTTTACTGCGTCGGGGTGAAGGACTTCAATGAAACACAGGTGTGTGCCTGTTTTTAGTATCTGTCTGAATCTTAAGTCATTTTGGAATCCAGGCTTTTCCGTGATATAATACATGACATTGCACCTCTGGAAGTATATCATTGTGCTGTTGCACTATTTTATTGTACTTTTGATGTTGGCAAAACCAAATTGAATATACAGATACAAACATTTTGTAAGAGGTTACAAAGCACATTATAGTATCACTATCTGGTCCCTTTTGTATCAGCTGAGACTATTCATTATATAAACATTGGACACACACGCTTTCCAATACCAGACATATGAAGTAAACGTAATCCAGTGAGTTAAGTGCCACCAAAATAAAATATATTTCAGTTTATACAAGTGTTTTTAGAGTAATCACTGCATTGTGTGAAGTCAAGAGGCCTGTTTTTCTTGTTAGGTGCTAAAATTGTTATCGTTGGCTTGTCTTAATTTAAATATGTGTTCTGCATGCTCAATTAATTAGAAATCTGGAACCGTGTCAGACTTTCAGATCAGAGCATCAAGACCAGTGGTTTTAAACTCAGTTCAGGAGCCAAATATGGCTATATTTGGTCTTGAGTGGACCTTGTCAGTTAAATTATAGTTTGAGCTATAAATACTGGCAAATCTTGATGTTTGTCTTTGTTTTTGTGTGGAAAAATCATAAGTATGTCACTTTTTGCTATTTTAAAGTACTTTCAAATTACAACATGCAAATTTCGAAAAACCGTGTCCTTCATCTGTAGCTTCTATTTTCTCTTTGAATGTAGTTGCATCCAAAAATAAATGCAACAAAATTACTTTGACTTTTACTGGTTTTACAAATCTACAGATTGATCTAATAAACTGTATGGCCTGAAGTGATTCTCTGCTGGCTGATTATTATCAGGGCACAGGCTTTCAGCAGCCTTTCAACATGTTTCCATAAATTTATACTCAAAGTATTGTTTTGATACTCAGCAATGACAAAACAAACTTTCACATGTTATCCAGTGCACAAATGAAGAACAGCAGTGATTTAATAGAAACATTGTCTCCCGTGGTTGTAATTATTTATTTTCTCTCCAGCTTGCAAAGATCGCTGATAGCAAAGACCACGTCTTCCCCGTAAATGATGGATTTGAGGCTTTGCAGGGCGTCATCGACTCAGTAAGCATTTTCATTTCTGCTCGCACACTTTCTGATTATATTATCGCACCTGCAATAACTAAAGCCAGGTGAGAGGTCCAAAGAAATTCAGTGTTTTCACATCTTCACTTATTCAAGCCATTCTCAAATTCACCAGCATTCTGGTTAAATAGCAAAGAAACAACAAGGCCTAATTGATTTAAGTAAGGACACGGTAATCGATTCATGGAGCTCAGCCAGGGACAAAAACTCCAGGAAAACATGTGTGTGACTTTCCTGTTTTTGATCAGCACGGCTGACCTGAGCCAAACACGATCAAAGTATGACCTGCATCTCTCACGACTAAACCCGAGGAGGTTCACTCAGACGGTTTGTTGTGAAGATGCTGTGGTCACTGGGACACGAGGTTTGTTAAAGCAAGATAAAGGTCAGGCAGCTGACAGTCATCTGGAGCTGGTTAACAGCAAACTGAGAGCTCACGTGAGTGAGCCAATGGGTCATAAATCAGTCCACTTCTTCTTCGGTTCAACAAGATAAATAAAGAGAAGAGAAGAATTGGAGCGTTTACAAGAGAATTAAAAAAAAAGTATTTGATAATGGCACTCACTTGGAGAGTAACATATTCCTCTTGAAGATGTTCATGGTATATTTCTCGTTGTCTCCTCAGATCCTGAAGAAGTCCTGTATTGAGATCTTGGCAGCTGAGCCTTCCAGCATCTGTGCAGGAGGTACAAGACAAAAAACCCATCTTTCAAACTATGAGCCAGAGAAATTAGGCAGCAACACATTTTAATCAATGCTACCTCAGTTGACCATTGTTGACGTTGTAGTATATATAAATTAAAATGAAGGGACTAATACTGCAAATTAGCCGTTGGCTTCAATCTTACACATTTACATGTTCATTAATATGTATTGTCCCTGTTTTAAATAAATAAAGTCTCTCTCTCTCTCTCAAATGTAAGTAGTCAAACTTTCATATGCCGCAAATTTCAGCTATCCACTGATGGGGGGGAATCAAAATTACCAATACATCATATTTCACAGCATTTTTTTCTTTTGAAAGTGTAGCCTCACATAGAGAACAGTAGAAAAAGACCAAGCTCACTTAGTTCATGAAGACATATTTTTACAACTGAAATTATTGTCAGTGCCAGTACAGTGTACCGAGTCTTACATATTAGCAGTGTAAGTATTATTGTAGTATATTATAAACAGCATTCAATTACACTTCAGAACAGCCAAATTGTTTGTTCTTGATGGTTGTTGCTGCTTAAGAAATACAGTCTGTTGCTGTTATATGTCTATTTGTGCCAAGTACATACATGCAAATCTTTTTCTATCAGATTGTCAGTGACCTGTGATGCACTGAATTTAGTTGATTATTCAGACATGGAAATACTTGATACCAAAGATATTCAGCTTCATGAGCACAAAAATTCATATTTCTAAATGGGGAAAAAAATAGCAACCAAACTAAATATGACATTATGGCAAAGTCTGCAACTTCCATTTGTTGAAGATCATTACTGATGTTTTCTCTTGGATCCTTACGTTGTTGTGTAATATATTATGTGAGTTGGTGTTATTATAATAATCAGCTTCTACAAATTATTTTTAAAAGCATTTCAGTCAGTCAGTTTTACTTCAATGTCAATACTGGTTGTAGTTACACAATAAGATGAGGCATAGCTGGAAATTACTTTATGCTCAAGATAACCCAATGGATTTCAACTTATCGCTTCTTTGTTGACTTGCTGTACGCATTTCTCTTCTTTTCACCAGAATCCTTCCAAGTGGTCGTGAGAGGAAACGGTTTCCTCCATGCCCGAAATGTTGACAAAGTCCTGTGCAGTTTTCGGATCAACGACACCGTAACTAAGAGTAAGTCAAAGCATCTCAAATATCAGTGACATTTTTAAAGAAGACTTGAGCGCACATTGCCACTAAACATCAGTCCATTTAACATTTGAAGTAAACATTTTTTTATAAATTAGTAAGAGTTTCCCAAAAAATCAAACAACACTCACACAGCTGGTGTTACATGTGATTAAACAAGCAGCCGTGCTGACATTACTGGTATTATGACCTTCTTTTACACAACACACTGTGCAGGTTTACAACCCGCAAAAGAAAAAAAAAAAAACAAGAATAAAAGATAAAGGAGAAGAAGTACCACACACATGGCTGATGGAGAAAAGAGTGAGTTCATTCAGACAGTTTCCATGTGGTCTTTACTAGCAGCTTACAGTAACACTTGTTAAAACCACTTCCTACTGCACACGCTTCTGTCGGAGCTGGCGATTGTAATCACAAGAAATGCCTCAGCACTCACACACAAGTACAAAGTCTAAGTAAGACCAGATTAGGGAGACGTATTTCTTTTTAAAATGTTGATGTGTCGTCACGCCTGTGATTCAGTTTTCTTTAAGCAAGTTATTTGACCTTCATTCACTTTTATCTCTGACCTTGTTTCCATCTAATCTCTCGTCAGCTTTTCAGAAAGCGCTTTGTTCGATTTTGCCTGGGTTAGCCGTTGGTGCCATCAATGTTTAGCGGAATCACCTTGCATCTTTCAGTCAAATTCAAGAAAGACATCCTTCAATATTACTTTTGAAGTTTCTCTGAATCACAAGTGTTTCCGTGGTGTTCAGCATCAAACTCCACAGCAAACATGGAAGCAATTTGAGGAACAATTCTCTTGTCATGTAATTCCCATTATCCCTGTAGGCTCTTCTTCCAGATTCATTCATTTCCCAAAACCCTTTACATAGACTTCTCTGGAATTTGTTTACTTCACATTTTTGGGTAAATATTGAAAACAAAAAATGAGGTCAAGTTGACTCCCCCAAGGGTAAGACTTTGTATAAAGAAAACACACGTATTTGCTCTTGTTGCATTAACTCCTACGCCGCAGCTCTCTGGATACTTGTGGTAAAACTGGTTCCAAAAAATAAATAAAAAAATCCCCAGAAAACTACATGTGTTAAACATTTGAATCAGTGTTTGAATTTGTGACTCCAGGAAAAAAGTAGCAGCAAACACAGTCAGCCGCGTTGGGATCTAGCGGCTCGTATTCTGGGCAATCAGTTGTTTTGTGACAGGTGTTGCACCAGACAACCGTGTGAATATTGGAAGACAAGACATGAGAAATGTTGGATACGTGTCCAGTCTGCACGATAAGCGTAAAGATCCCTCGCGGTTTTGAAAGTTATCAAAATCCAGCAAAGCACAATGGAAATAATGATTATAATCACAAAAATAAACACAAAATATTTCGTAATGATAATAATGATGATAAAACCATAACTGTAACAGCTGTTGCTGACTTTATATCGACATGTAATGTTCACTTGCTAAAAGTGTGCAACTCATCTGCAAATGTTAAAAAAAAAAAAAAATCATCTAATGATGAGCCTTGGTTCAACCAAAATGTATCACTACCAAGAATATTAGTCCTTTTTGTATTTGTTTGGCTTGTCATGTGACTTATTTATCAAAATATATATGAGATGAGTGTCTACCATCTGGAACTATTAAATCTCCATTGCTACTGTGTTTGACTCACAGTGCATTTAAAACAACACCAAAATTAAAAAGCTATACAGTAGAATGTGTAAAATAGACTTTTAAAACATGCAGCAGAAAATGGAAACAGGAAGTTCAGAGTCTCTGAGAAATTTGTAATAGACCGATGAAAAGCAGAAAACTAATGACGAAAACAAATAAGGCTAATCATGGTCTAAAATCAGAGATTTAGGAGCAAATTCATAGATGGATTCTTGCACAACTGACCGAGGTTTATTGATGATGTAGTTATGTCTGGGCATCAAATAATATTGCAACTTATGCAGCAGTGCAACTTGATTATGTTTTTTTTTGTTCCACCTCATGATTAAATTTTTGACAAATGTGACTCATGGTCTGGAAAGTGTTGTACTTGCAGCCTTCACTTATGTGTTTGAATAACTAACCTCACCTCACCGTTGCATCAAAGCAATCAATGAAACAAACTGGTATTACTGTATTTGTATGGTTTTTTGGTTGTATGACTGAACAAAAGAGATCCTGACGGAAGCATTTATCTTTTTTCAGATCTCCAGTTGTTGTCACATATATGCAAAGTTGTGATGGGAAAGAAACGATCAATATTAATATCATGTTCTTGAAAATATATCCATTTTGTGTGAAGTTACTTCAGTAAGTCAGATACCGTATGATTTTTCTCTGAACTAACACTCTCAAACACTATCTTTTTCTCAAACGTCAATTCCTCATTGGTCGGTGGTTGAAGCCGAACTCTGGGTATTTCTCTGCCCCTCACAGTAAAACACGACCTCTCTGTGAGCTGGTGCAGTGAAACAGCCAATAAAATAAATCATGACATGCACTTGGATGTTGGCCATGATCTTCCTAGAGATTTAAACAAAGGAAATGTGCAAGCTGAAGGGAATCGGGTCACGTCTCCAGTTTGTCCTTTGCCTATTCAAAGTGGGGTCAGAGATGAACTCAGGAATGAATTCTATCTGGCCCGGCTTATAATACTGGCGTGGAGTTGTTTTTGGCAGCGCCGCTCACCCAGCTCTCCCTTCTCCCTCGTCCTTGATTGTGCTTCTAGAAAAAGAGCAGCGGCTTGTGTCGATTCCCTCAGTTCTGGGGTATGCCCCGCCGCTGCCAGAATAAGCAGACAGGGTTTGGGTGATCATGCTTGTTGGAGCCACATCTCTAACAGCCAGCTGGACAAGCAGAGGACCTAGATCTTATTTTTTTTCTTCCTGAAAAACAAAAATGGTTGTGAGGCACTGTATTGGCATCCGTGACAGGGAGACAGATGTCTCCTTCAGACGTAGACAACAAAGCATTCGTTCTGCAGAGATCTTGCTCTCAGCTGGTTAATCGAGTTACAGTGAAACATCATTCAAGCCCTGTGAACATGTGCATGGTTTCCTCCCGGCTCTTTTCACAGAGGTTTGGTGCCATTAATCAGTCCACTAACACACTGTACAGTAGGTGAATCAGAGGTGATTATGATTTACTGGCCAAACATCCTGTGGGAGCATTGGATGGTGGTTAATACTGAGTGAAAAGTTTCCCAAATGCTTTTGATATTCTTCATGACTCTTTGCTCTCTCTGTTTTTACAGTGGTGAAGCCGTTGGTTGTGGAGGATACGTATCTTCTCTGCCCAGCACCAGTGCTTCAAGATGAGGGAATGTAAGGCCAAAAAAAATTTTTTGTTTAAATGTGTGAGAAATGGAGTGATTTTTGAAACACTCCAAAGACAGAACAAACTGAGAAGGTGTAGTTGTTTTCAGTCTCGAAGACAAATCAGTCCTCATCTTAAATTCACAACACTGAGGCCTAAAAATGAAGCCATCAGTCTTGATTTAGTTCTGGACAAAGTATAAATCACAATAAAAATTACATAAAAATCACATAAAAAATTACTTAATTTTATTTAATATGACTATTTGTACTATAAAAATAATTCAAAGATTTCTGTCTGAAGTGGATTAAAGAAAAAAAATCCATCATACAGCTAAAGTTCAAGTAGAAAGTTGTCAAAGAGACAAATTGGATCTCAATTCATCCAATTAAATCCTATTTAATGAAGCACCCAGACTTGAGATTCTCTGGTTCCCTCCTTATCCTTAACATCAGAGTTCCACTTAATCTTGTTTTGTATTGTCCTACAACACTTGATTTCATTTTGTGAGATACAACCCGAGTAACACAATTTGTCTTTCTCTTGCAGGGCAGCAAATCTTTACGTCAGCATGAACGAGGGTCTCAGTTTCATCTCCAGCTCGGTGACAATCACCACTGTGAGCTGTGTGAGTATGAAGTACGAGCACTTAGCCGGTAATGTTTGTTGACTTCATGGTACCGTTATTTGGTGCAACAGATCAAACTTAAGACGTTCAAATAATAGAAGTAAATCATTTTAAGTATTTCAGCATCGGCAGAAGAAAAAAAAACTAAACAAAAGCACTATTTTCATGCACAAAGAAAACTGGTCTACATCAAAGCTTCACATACTCAGACCGTCTCTGTTGTCTGCGTCTGTCACAGTCTGATGGAACCATCCTGGCCATAGCTCTGCTCATCCTGATGCTGATCTTGGTTTTGGCTCTGCTCTGGTGGTTCTGGCCTCTCTGCTGCACTGTGGTAAGTTCTCTGAAGCACCGGCACCGCAATAACATGCACACATTACTCCTGCAAATCACCTTTGGCTCGCTCTTTTCAAACTTCAGATGACTTAAGAAGAAGTGAGATTGTTTGCAGACCTAAGACAGAGAGGAATGTCTTTTTCAGGTGTGTCTTGTCTGAGCAGCGTGCCCTCAGGCCTCTTTTGACCTCTTCAGTGCTCCCAGGGTGACTCGGTCAATAAGGACACACTGCTCCTTTGAATCCCTGAATTTAGTTCAGAACTGGAGGAGGTCAAGGCAAACAGGTGTACATGTGTTTAAATAATAATGCTGCAGCCGAAATAATGTCTTTCCAGAGGTCACGGCACGTGACCTTCACGTTTTACTTCTCAATGAGTCCACTGTTGATACACTGGAGGAGCTGCGACTTAGCAATTTCTTCCATCAATTAGGATCTGAATGCTTCCAGTTATCGACCAGAGGAAAAAAATCTCTCATGGCGTAAATGTTTCGATTCAATATATCTTCGTTCTAATTTTTTATTTTAAAATGTTTTGTATTGAAAAGATAGGTGGTCAGGAATGAAGTGTCATGAAAAGAATTTTCTATAAATGTCATGTGCTCTGGGTGGAGGGAACAAAAGAAAATGTCTTTGGAAAAAACCTCTCCCTGCCATTATTTAGAGAGTACTCAACCTGCCAGCGTCACAAGATTTCAACAAACTGTCTCATTACCGGCGGTCCTCTGTCAAATCCTGTATTTCTCCACTATGGCGCTTCAAAGACCTCTCCAATGTTTCCAGTGGCGGAGACAGAAAATGTTGAGAGCTGCCAGCGAGCGATGTCAGATTTTACAACATGACCCTCGCTCCCCCTCTCACTTTTTTTTTTCTACTCTTGTTCATTTGGTTGCAAATTCAAGCTTGTGTGGCAAGTGTGTTTCGGAAAATGACGCTGGGTTACCATGGGGAATCATTCTGGGTTCCAGGTTTTTGGAGAAGCGTGCAGGAAAATCACAAAGGAGAATCAGAATCATCTGAATTTGCCAAGTGCATTTAAGTGCAGAAGAAAATGTCTGCACTAAAGTGGTGACACAACACGCTGACAGCTCGTGGTTGATTTATATTCAATCAAAAGGGGACAAGAGAACACTGCAATAAATGAATTAGAATCATACTTTCCTCGAAACTAAAAAATAACAACAACACGCAGATAGTCTAATGCTGCGCTCACACAGCTGGCAACTGGGATAATTACCAGTTGGAAAAGTCCAATATCTCAATTTACAGCGTTCACAAGCCAATAAAAACAAGGAACATGAGGCTTTCTTACAATTCTGCTGTTTTGTGGCTGTCAGATTCAGAAAAGAGACAAAGAGGTTCATCATCATCGCACATCCACCAAAAGCAGAACAGAATAAAGCTCAGGAGGAGCAATATTTATAATTTAAGGCTTGTAACACATCTGATAATCATTACCGTTATTATAAAGATGAATAGTTCATATAGCAGGTCTGCTTTATTTGAATAGAGGTTTTGGCATTTATATCTATGAGTATAATCAAAGCCAAGAGGAGAGTAAGTTTGTGTGGCCTGCACAGTAGTGTAATGATTAGTGCTCGCGTCTTTGTGCAGAGTTTGCATGTTCTTCCTGTGCATGTGCCCCCCCCCCATCCTGTGTTATGTTGGTTTCATCCCAGAGTCTAAAAACATATGTTGAAGTTGACTGGAGACTCTAAACTGCATCAAAAGTTGAAGAAAAAGTGTCCAAAATCAAGGCTGAAATGACTTAAAACAAAACATAGAAGAAAAAAAAAACCCCTGTATTTCTGAGCCTGTTACTCTCCACCCCTGTTAATCAAAAAAAGTTCAAGCCAAAAAATCTGGACAGCAGATTTCTAGGTCAGCGTGTTGCTTTCAGAAGAAGTTCAGACTCACGAGAAGCTGACAAATCTCTCTGTTATGCGATGTTTTTTTTGCCGTCTTGTCGTACAAAAGGAACACGTGACTCGGACCTGCAGATTCTACAATAATACATTTTGGTACACATGTTCAGGAATTCTGTCATTTCAACCACTTTTTTTCTTTTTCTTTCCACTCACAGATCATCCATGAACCCCCGCCACCAGTTGTCGAGGAGAGTTCGGTAGGAACGACAACATGTCAATCTCCTATCCATCTTACAGAGCAACAAAAACATGTTCATTATTTAAAGATTCGGCAGAGTGTGGATTGAGTAATGTCTTAGTTTACTGTGACCTCATTCACTCTCTCCCTAGCTTATGGCTCTCGTCATCGTGATGTCAGTTAACACCCTAAATTAATAATAATAACATTTGCAATTCCCCCCTTGTCTTCCTGTTTTGAAGAAAACTGATGTGTCCAAGTGTTTCAACGGATGTTCCTTGGAACTTCAATGTAAATATTGCAAAGTAGAAATCAATTCACATAAATTCGTTCGTATAACTGAGGCTGACAATATACTGAGCAAAGCTAAGGATCTGTCTGTAGAGAGAAGAGCTACTGTATATCGAACTAAGGCTTGGAAATAATGCAAACGGACTGAATTTTCTTCAGTAAGTCAAATGTATTGTACATTATATTCTCCCAGAATGACCTGGATGTAAACATTGTTGATATGAACTCTTCATTGTGAAGCATTGATGTAGCTTGTGACAGACTTCTACGTCACTCTGCTCATAAAATTCCTGAACACTTGTATATTGCCTCGCTTCTCTGGCAAAACTTGTCTCACTTACAGAATGTCAGACTGGTTGATTGATGCCTTTAACTTAGAAATATGATGAAGAGACCACCGCCTATGTCACCGTCAATCATATGCACTACAATCGACAATATTCGTCTTCTCAAGCAACTTTCAAGGATTGTCTTAAAGCTCATTGTATTGCATGATTGTTGAATACATTTTTGAATCTTTTGAAATATAAATCCTGAAGTAGGTCTGATTTTAGTCTGTTTAAACGGGGTTTGTGCAGCTTCCATCCATCTTCTAGAGAGCTTAATCCTGTGCTGGAGCCAATCCCAGTTTTCGTCATTTTCATGTATGAGGAGTTGCTCCACAACTATAGCAGATTCCCAGGATTATACATCTACCATTGAATAAAACAACAGTTTCACACAATGTACACTTTAAAGTTGAATTGTGGGCATTTGTTTGCCCTTCACAGTAGAACAACAGCTCTCTCTGTGTGACTCGTGTCACTCACTCTTGTAATTCCTGAAATGTGATGGCAGTTAACGCCCTCTTACGATAACAATGAAATCTTAATATTTGCAATTTCTCCTTTCTCAGAAAAAAAAGTCATATATCCAAGAGTTTCAACTGACGTTTCCTTAATCACAGTTTTTAGGACCTCCAGTGAGAATATTGTGAAATTAGGTGAGCCGAGACAATAATTACACATAAATTTGATTAAAATGTTGGCTCAGTCTGTACAACAAATAACTTTTTGATATCCAATAACCACAAGACATAACTGCATGTAACTGCGTGACAAGGCTGTAATAACTTGCTCCAGATTTAACTGAAAATAAGTTTTATTGATTCATTGTTTCTAAAACCAGTAAAATTCATACCTTCAAAGACAACAGTCAGCCTATATTATGTTGTTTTTCTTAGCAGCATCCTGGTGGATTATGAGTCAGACAGGGTGTATTCAAGGACTGAAACATCTCAGTTTTGACCAGTGTACTTTGTAATTTCCTGTCATCTGAATACCTTAGCAAGAGACAGCCAAAAAAAAAAAAAAAAAGTTG
>OMNM01001701.1:0-11620 GCA_900302745.1 Parablennius parvicornis
ATAGATTGTAAACCTAATCCTAGAACATTCCATATAATTGTTCAAGAACTACCTTTTCTAATAGACGTATATACATTTTGATTCACTTCACTTCATTGTAGGCACTTGTTTATTACCAAAACGCCTCTGTGAAGATTGTATTAGACAATGTTTGTTTAGTGATTTTGTTAATTAAAAACAAAATAAAAAAACCTGATGCGTCTCCGCGTAGAGGTGACGTATACGTCACTTCCTGTCACGTGTCACGCGGACATCCTGAAGGTGGGGCTTTTGTTGCAGGAGCGGGTTGTATCTGGAGAGCCAATGCCTCTGTCGGCACTGTTCATGCAGGCAGCGAGATAGCATCAACCAAGGGCAGAAAGACGAAATCCTGCTTTGGTAAGCCTTCACAACTTTCCTGTCGAGGGTTTAGAGAGTTTTCAGTCCGGGGAGGGAAACATGGAGGAAACGACCCTCCCAGTGATGATGGTTAGCCTGACTCGTGTGGACATTAGCACTAACTAGGCGTCTTCCCGTCTTTTATTTTCCTCTCTGTTATTGAATAAGCTGAGCCAACATTCGCGTTTTATCCCTATAATAACAGTTGTGTTGTCAAGTTGCGGTAATAATAACCAAAGTCCATGTTATGCGCTGACTGTTGAGGTAACGTGTGTGGACAGAGTTCAGTCACCTCACAGGCTCCACTCGCACAACACTGGTGATTTTAACCATCATGTTTAAGCCTCCCGAAGCAGGTTTAAATTCCAATTTAGTCAGACTCCCAGAAAGTTTCTCCTCTCAGGAAGTGGCACACCAGGTCCAGCCCATGTATCTTTCAGCTAATGTCAGCAAAAACATCCCATTTGTCAGTGTGATAAACCTCCATCAGTATAGTCTTTTAGCTGTTTTTGTGTGGCATCCTGACACTACTGTTTTCTCTGTGACCAATTCATCCAAGAAAAAGTCAACTTTTCTTAGTTTTCATTTCAGGTTTTGTTGTTGGAGGCAGTTGCTGTTTGTTTACACGATGCCTCCGAGTGTTGTAGTTCTTTGTATTTGAAGGGGTGGGTGGATATTTTGGGAAACCAACACACTTATTGCAACATATTGCAAGTAATGACACCAACATTATTTTATATTTTTCGATCGAGTAACATGGCAAATATATACCATTGTCCAGATTCATGTGTCTCATGATGGCATGGCTAGATTAAACATATTAAACTTGGATTATTTGTTGTATGACCCCTCCTGCAATGACATTTCTCAGCCTGGGATTGTGCTGATCTCAGCACAAGGGCAACAACTACAGGGGAAACTGAATCATGGATTTTTTTGGTTGGCTCAAAGGACTCCAGCAAGGCCCCTGGCTTATTTTCCAAAGCTGATGTTTTGTTTTGGGTCTTTGATTGGCTGCTGTGTTTTTACCAACTACACTGTCTCAGGTTATGTTGCAACTACCTAATTCAGAAAATGCTGAGTGATTGGTTTTAATTTAAAGGAAAGGTTTGAGTCTGGGCGGTGGTTAGTTAGTCAGCGAAACACCGGTCTGTTCAGTTTAGAGGTGGGGAAATGGGATTGTGGATCAAACTGAACTGACGTTACGTTTAAATGATTTCTGATGCAGCTTTGGCAGACAAAAGGAGGAAGTGCTACACTTTTGTTTTGTGTCAAGACACTGAATCCTCCGCTTCATTGAGCTGAATGTAAAGCAGCAGATCAGGTACTAGTTGTCACAATGATCCTGTAGCGTTCACATTTCCGTGTGTTTGATAACACAAGTTACAAAACCATTCACCTGTGATGTTAGTAGTGCTGAAGGAAGTTGACATATTGGCCTACAAACAATGTGTGTGTGAGTGGCCAGTTTTAGGCATGGTATACTCTTTTTAAAGAAGAGGAACAAGTTATGCAAATATGTATTAGCAGAACAATGTGTTGATTCACCCATTTTGTATTGGTGGACAGTTTGAATAGTATTTTCTCAAATACCAAGTGAAAATCCTGATTGTGTTTTGAGGACTCAGCACATTTTCAGTAAAAGTAATTTAGAGGTATTCAAGTGTAGCTAACATCTGCAGGTCAAAGAATTATTCATATGAATCAATAAAAGTCACAATAAAGATACCTTTTTTTTGTTGAAAGTCTCTTTGGCTTCAACCTGAATGACAAAGGAATCAGACATGGGGTTGTGTTTTCTTAATTTTCTTTAGGTCAAAATGTAGCAAACATTTTCCACTATTTTAACCAACTCCTGTATTGATTACCTCTAATAACTGATATCCGAATCAAACATCTCAATAGTGATATTGTGACATTGTTTTCAGGTGTGACAACTAAAGCTTTTACAGAATATTCACACACAGTTTTGCTGTAGTAGAACTTATACGAGGTAAACTAATAATTATTATTACCATGTTGTGTAACGAGGAAGTATATTATGCTGTGAACTTTACTATTAGCTGTTACTGTATAGAAAATATAAAAATGCCATGTTTTGATTTTGACAGCATTCATGTTAGTTTGTGTTTGTTAAGCTGAAGATGTGTACGGTTTTCGTAGATAGAGTGCAGATTGGGAGACATCTGACGTCTCTCTTTTGTCTCGCACTCTTTCCCTCAGCAACTTCTCTCCCCTTCTGACCCACACGTCTTCACACACCTGCACAGTGAATGCTCCCTCTTCTCCTCCAGACAAGGCTATCAATTCACCAACATACAGCGAGAGGCTTGTGTCAAATTTAAATATATTACTTTGGAGAAGAAAAAAAACCAAAAAGAGTCACAGCTCACTGCTGCATGTATTCAAGTGATAGGCTTGTTCAATTATAGCATGAGAAAACAGGGGCTGACATTTAGTCTTTTGAAAAAGCTCCAAAAGCTGTGAAATGTACACATGTTGATGTGGTTCTGTCATTGTCTCCAGTTCGTCTAATTTTAAACCGTGATGGCCCACAGGCCGCTGCCATGGTGTAGGTGGTCTGCAACGGAGCCTGTTGTTTCTCGTCAGGCTAATGAAATGAAAAGAAAAAAAAAAAAAAAACATCCAAGGTTGGTGATAAGTAGTGGGCAGCTGGGAGCTACTCAGCAGGAGTAAATAGATCTGTGGGAGTAAATTTAATGCTGAGATGTGAACTCATTTCTTTCCACCCTGAATCAACGCGGAGGAATTCCTGGGTTGATGGAGGGGGACACATGTTTAGATAAGATGATCAGGATCAGCTGTGAGGAGGCTGGAAAGGATCTGTTGTGTGTTTCAGGATGAAACTATGTCACGCCTGGGGTTGTTTTCCAACTTTTCACCTCAATAATATTTTTTTACAAAGATGAGTTAAAACATGTATGTGAGAAAACGCCGGCCCACTTAGTGTTGATGAAGTAAGAAGCCTTCTAACACCGGGGGGGTTTAGATCTCTGCTGCCCAGTTTGGTCAAAGGCTCCTCTGTACACTCCTCTGGTCCCACGGTTCGTTAGTATGCGCTGGGGGGTGCTTTTTGAAAATATCTTCATCTCTGCTTGTTTGCAGTCTTTTAAAGTTGGCTGGATCATTTCCTGATCTCCACCTGCTGTGTCTAAATAAGCAAGCACTTTTTTACAATTCCCCTACAGCAGTTTCCTATTAAGTTACATATTGATGATTTCCCTGTGATTAAAAACCAAACCTTGGCATTTGAATCGCAGTCATTGTGTGTTTCAGTAGATCTTCGTTAACTCTCCCTCATGACTGAGGTGACTCACCCCGGTTGCATTGTTTTGGTCACAGCCAGCAGTAATTACAATGAGTTAAATAGTTATCCGTCCACAATCTGAGGGCAATGTTCCCCGAGTTGTTTTTTTGGACTTGGAGAATAGTTTAAACGTGGGAATGATAGGAATTGAATACAATTTGCCAAGTGTTTTGATTCACCATTGTTCCATAAGTAAGAGAGTGTGACATTACTTGAAGCAGAAGGGTGGATGTGTTTATTAGATGTAACAAGAGTGACGTCAGAGTAAAAAAACAAAAAATAGCGGTTGTGGGAAACATTTCAACATTTTTTTTTTTGTCCCAAAACAAGTTCATTTGGAGTATTTTTGCTGAAACATACCATCTCAAGGTATGTTGATGGAATCATTTGATCGATGAGGATGACTATGATGGGAGAAGCAGCCAATCACCTTCTCAGATTCTTGGAATTTCGCGGGTTGTTCGTGTGCCAGAAAACCCCCTGCTCTTCTCATCAGATGTAGAGAGGAAAGCCCTTCACCCCTGGGATTTCAGGAATGGTGAAGGAGAGTGAGAGGAACATCCTCAGGCAGTCTGCAAAGATCAAATTTCTTGGAATTTACATACAAAGGAATGCTCATGATTCTGCTTTATCAGTTACGTTCAACTTCTGCAAAAGTAAAAGGTGGTTCAGTCAACATAAACATGAAAGGAGAGCTTCACTTCTCTAACCACTAAGAGCTTTAAGTACTTATAAGGTCAGTTTTTTCTTAGAGCTGCTAGCATTTCAATGTTATTAAAATTGGCCATGAATGAATGTGCACGAGGGCCTGATCAATTAATCGGTCGACGATAACCAATAGAGAATAATCGGTAAATAATAAATAAATAATAATCGGCCAAATGTTGGCTGATGGACGCCGATGTTCACACTCATTTTTTTTTTTTTTTAATGAATAAGATGCAGGGAATATGCCGTTATTCTGATGTCCTTGTGCTACGTATTCAATGGAGGACGCTCTGCCTCCTTTCATGTTACTCTCCACAGGCAAGCCAACGATATATTTACTAAACCAAGTGGTTTACCCCATGAATGATAAGTTAACTATAAGTTAACTTAATATCTTAGTGAAATAAACAACAACTCAAAAAGTAAGTTTCCCATTTCTCATGACATTTCTTGTTATGTCATTCATGCTTGTCTGATATGTCAGCAAGATAAATTTAGGATAACTTAAATAAGCCCACCTATAAGTGTTGCTAGATTTGAACCCCTTTTTGTCAGCCGCCTAACAGTAGAAAGTAGTGACAAGATCTGATGGTAGGTGTAGAGTTGGGTACAGTTTTATAAAGTAAAGTACCTTATCGCAGTATTGTGAGCATTTGGAGGCTTGAACCTTCACTGGCAAGGAAAATAACTGGAACTGTTTACAGACTTAGAGGAGTGTGGGTGAGCTTTTTTTTGTTTTTTTTTTAAACTGTCTCGTTCTCCATCAAAGCCTTTATCGCTGTTGCCACGTTGATGTGATGTATCGACGCGCGCCATTACTAATCAACAGATTTATATCAGCGACTATGTTGATGCGGCACCCCAGCATTGAAAGATTAAATTGGCTGGTATATCGGTTAATGGAATTTTGTATTCCCTTTTATCAGATTTGGCCCCAAAAAAATCCATATCGGTTGGGCTCTAATGTGCACGCTGGAATCATTCACCAAAATCTTGCATTGGAATTCATCAATACCTTCAACATAATTTATTATACCGTGTTTCTCATACGTACAAACGTGAGATGAATTTAATTAAAGGCTACAGTAATGTTTTGACATAGACATAATGTTGACCACTCAGCATGTGCTGCTCATTTGTTAGCAGTTTTTAGCCCATCGTCTTCAATCTACTTTCCCCCCCCGACACCTTCCAAAATGAAAATACCACCACGCCACAGACCCCAGTAAACTGTTTTTAGATATCTGTGCATCTCAGTGAATCACCGTGCATCACTGCCAAAGTGGTAAGATGAGCAAAGAGTGAACACTGGGCCAAACTCCAAAGGGAATCTTAATGAATTCCTGAAGCCCACGCTGCACTTGTGTCATCTATATTTCAGTAGCTGAGCAACCAGAGTGTCAGTCTGAAAACCCCCCCACCTTCTCCATAACCCCACATCCCCTAAAAAGATCCAGACTTCCAGGTCTATATCTGGGTCAGGCCTAAATATTAATCTGACTTCAGTTTGCCAGTGCCCTTTATTTTTACCCAGCATGCAAGTTGGGCTGTTGTAATGCAGCGGGTGGATCCCTCCCTGATTATGTGAACTTCTTGAGAAAGTTTGCAGATGTTTTAGCAAATCATTTTGATACGGTGTCTTCAGTTTGAACTAATCTATACTTATAACATTGAAGTTCATGTTGTGTGCTCTTGAAGGATGTAGGTTATAAATGAATAATTCAAACATTGACACCAGTGCATAAATGCTGAGTCTCACATAGGTTATGTCGGAAAGTGTGTGATACAGTGTGTGTGTGCATGTGTGTCCTTTCTATGAGCCCTTTCACTGGCTGGGTTACTAATAACAAAGACAGGAAGAGCACAGGTCAGACTTTACTTCCTGGTCAGAGAGAAGGGAACCATGATGCCACATCCTTGGTTTTAACAGCTGTATGGACACACCAATACCACTCTTTAATAGACAAACTATGGGTACTTCATGTACCTGCCAATACCAAGCACTGACACAAGTACTTTTTAGTGGCGAAACATTTAGAGTGTTGGTCTCCAACACACTATTGCCACTCTTCAATGAAATGCAACCGCATGGTGAAGCGTAACAAAAAATATTTTAAACCACATTTTTCATAATAGAGCACTGCCTTACATTTCTTTAACCTGTTTTAGTGACACGGGTTGTCATTATTTTGGTTTTAACGAGTAGCTGGACTGCAATTCCATTGACTTGCCATCACTGCTTGCTTTTTCTTTTAACAGCATTGAGACATGCATTTGTAATATGTGACATCAAGCATTTCAGTATCAACACAGATCCCGACGGCCGACTGGTCTCCGCTGTAGCTCCCAGCGCAACGTAGTCAACCCTAACTGCTCAGGTTGTATCAGAAAAGGTTTCTGGGATAAAACATGTGACAAATGAAACATGTGGATCACATGATCTGTATTGGTAACCGGGATCTGGATCACTTTGTTTCGTACGACCGGATGTGTTACTGAACGCCACATCAACGTAAGGAGGGCATGACAACGTTTGAAACATGTTTTAATGTGCAATCACAAAGAAAACATATATGGGCCTTAAGTCTGCTCTGGAAAGATGGGGACAGATTATTTTTGATGGCTTTTCTGCCTCATCAGCTGTGAGCATGTTACCATTTTCTCCAATCTGAATAGCCTTTCACTGTCCACAATACTGCTGGCTGCTGAGAGGTGGGGAACCAAACATTTTGTGCCCAAATATTGCAACAGATTGTCACATGGTGCATTTCTCTCCAAGGTTGGTTTCAAGCTGAATGAAAGCATCTACTGATGTACTTCTCAGAGATGTTGATTCTTGCTCATAGGCGAGCTCATCAAACCAAATGCTGTTGGCCTGGGAAAGGTTTGGGCTGGCAAGGTCTTTCACCAGATCGTTCTGCTTGTTTGCCACTTTATACAGCTTAAGGATTACCATCTCATTGGCCTCTATACCTGTGTAAAACAAAAACAAAAAAACCCCTCTCATATTTGAAGAAAGAGAAGAAAAAACCGCTTTCGCCAGAGATGTTTGCTTCGGAGAAGTGTTTTCATGACGGCTCAGGTGGTCTACGTTGTTTTGATTCCTTCGTTAATTCCTCAGGTGAAGCCTGAACAGACAGGGTCTGAACCGAAAGGGTCCATCAGTAAGCAAGTGGGATTTCTGTGTGAAAAACTGGAGCAAGTAGTAAGTGTTTTTCCATTGGGTCAATACATCCCTTTGAGAGTGTCTTTATTGGCTTTCCCACTATTTTCTGTCCGACCACTGCTGTATTGGCCATGCTCAGAGCCAACAGGCAAACTAAAGGTGTGAGCAACACATGTCAGGCTCCAGAGTCCAGCATCCATCATGGCTCACGTTAATAGAACTTCTTCAGCTTTCAAACATATCAAATAGGACTTGCAATGACCTAGAACTCTGATGTTGTCACTGTCATTTATTTGAAAATATCTCCCGACATTGCTGCTCCTTCACTTCTCTCCTGAGAGGTTGATGTCAAGCTGCTGTAAAGCAGCATCTGGTGTGGTTGTATCAAAGCACTTGTATGAGCACACTGTACACAGGCACAGTATCAGACCAAATACTATCATCAGTGTCAGCTGTCATCCTCATAGCCAACAGTGAAATAACCTGTACTGTGTGGCAGATCAGGTTTTCTGCTTTTGAACATGGCAAAGAAATGTAGCAGAAAGGCATCTCCTGTACTATGAAATGTTGGAAATGTTTCCTTTTCATTTTCACGCCAGTGCATTTTTCTTTCAAGCCATATGTATGTTTTTATCCTCCTCCGCCTTGTCTCTTGAACTCTCGCTGCTCGCTTGTAGCTCCGCACAAGATGAAATCAAATGTTTACTGTTGGGGAGGAGCAGATCATGAATAATGCCATGAATCAACTCGGTGCTCCCATTACTGTCGCATCCCAAGAGGAAAGAGGAATCTTTATCGGTACAGAGAGTCGAGGTGATACAGAGACGGGAAAGAAGAGGTCACATTCAATGATAGTTAAACTGCACTGAGTAATTTGATAGAGAGCTCTTCAGTTTACCAAGTTACAAATCTCACTTGTCTTGTATTAACAATCAAATGAGGCAACAATGACTGTATAAAGATGGTCGTGTGGAAGGTAAGTATGTTTGCTGAAGGTGGAGCCTGGATATACACAGTCAGAGATAACACCTGAAAGTCAAAAGGCGATTGAACGGTACCTGGCGCCAATGCAGTGTGAAGGATCTGCGACTTTACTTTTACTTTCTAATTGCATAAATCATTGTGAATCACTGGAACCGTTTTTATAGCTTTAAGCTGTGGAGTTTTGGGGAGGTCCACTTGTCTGGCTGTCCCATCCTCATTAACACAATATCTCAGTGATGCCTTGTGGGAAACACCTTAAATTATGTATGGAAAATGTTCACTTGGAGATGAATTGATTAGATTTTGAAGGCAAGGTAACTTTGACACCACACTTACCCCAGTTTTTGTGATGGTAGTATCAGAAAACCTACCTGTGAAGGCTTTTATCATATTTTTTAACAGTTTTTACTTCAGGGGATTATACTGCTCTATAAACAGGGTGATCTCAGAGTTGTTTAGATTTATTGTGCTGTTGTTGCCCTTGGTAACAATACACTTTCTAAATTGAATTAGGACTTTCTGGTTCCTTTGGAAGCAGATATTTCCCTCCTGTTGGGCTGATGACAGATATTTCCGGCATAATTTCACCTAATCAAATAGAGGAGTTGCCTTCCATCATCAGGGATGTAAACAGATTAGTCTTTGTGTTTATTTGGTGCAATAAACTCTGATTAATGATGTGCATCGAAGTGAACGTGCACTTTTGTTTGACTCTTAAGCTCATAACCATGACCAAATTCAGGCCAGTTTAAATTAAATGCAAGGTGAGACATGGGCTGACCGGCATTTACGGCCAAGGCAGTTTGCTCTCTGTTCGAAGTTGGATCTGACAGACACTGAAGTCAGGCAAAAGCAATTGACTTAGAACCTTCAAATCGCGAGGGCAAGGCCATTACGGAGCAGATAGATGGCCAGTCACGTCTCTTTTCTTTTTAACGAGTTGAGCACATGATACCCAATTTTACTGCATTTGTAAATGCCGCCCTGTGCCGGAGAATGATGGCTTCATTACTTCTGATCAGTCGCAATGACCTTTTGATGGCGAACTTTATAAAGTTCTAGGATTCATGAGTAGGCAATTTGGCACTTTAATGGAAATGGTGAGGGTTAAGATTGAGGATTTGCTGGAGCAAAGCCTGGAGCCTTGGCTCGTCGAGTTACTGTCACATCGAAAGCTGTTAAGTAACAACTGCCATCTGTCTGTGCACTTGGCCACACACACACACACACACACTCACACACTCACGCGCTTGCCATGTAAATAAAGTATTTATTGTGGGTACTAACTCTCCTGTACTCTTGTCATTCACAGGTTGTGCCAGTGTGTGCGGGCACACCCGTGTGCGTGTGTGAGAGAGAGACGTGAAGGAATATCCAGCGATGGCTGCCAGTAAAGGTAAAAACCAGAGCTCTCTGGCCCTGCACAAGGTGATCATGGTGGGAAGTGGCGGCGTGGGAAAGTCGGCTCTCACTCTGCAGTTCATGTACGATGAGGTGAGTCGACACACTCCTTTAAAGGACCTGAAAGTTCTTGTTTGCTTGAAGTGACCACCACAGAGAGAAAAGCTGTGCTTTCTACCTGCTGCGTCCCTTCATCCAATCATTATCAGTGAACTTTAAGTGGTTGAAAGTTCTGTGCAAAAGTCACAAAACTGGCTCAGACATCAAAGAAGTGCCATAAAGCTACTCAGATGTCAATAATGGGACCTTTCATTAATTAAAAAAAATTCCAGTGTTACTTTCTTTGTCACGGATGATGTTTATTGTGACAATAACACTCTTACTCTAACTTTTGAATCAGTTCCCAAGCAATTTATTTAGCCATGTGTCTGATTTTGACTTTTTCTATTTGCAGTCTCTGGATAAGTTTTTTTTTTATCCCCCCCCCCTGTTTTCACGACCAGTTTGTGGAAGACTACGAGCCCACCAAAGCAGACAGCTACAGGAAGAAGGTGGTTCTGGATGGGGAGGAGGTGCAGATCGACATCCTGGACACGGCCGGCCAGGAGGACTACGCTGCCATCAGGGACAACTATTTTCGCAGCGGGGAGGGCTTCCTGCTGGTCTTCTCCATCACGGAGCATGAATCTTTCACTGCCACAGCAGAGTTCAGGTACTTTGGCGTAAACACACATTTTGTGGACATATCAACACAGTGTGTGTTAAAGAACTAGTGTGGTGAAAATAAATAATAACCGACCGAACAAATCTGTTAACGACACTGCGAGAAAAGCTTAGTGTGTTGAGTGAATAATAAAAATCTCCGGTAACATTTCTCCGGCTGTCGGGTCGATTGAGCAGACCTCTAGATAAACTGACATGTAAAGAAAAAGCATCTCCTCCAACGTCTTGTCTACAAGGTTGACATGTAGTCTTCCAGCTAATGGTTTAGTTGTCTCAAAAGCAAAAACAAAAAATAGTTGCGGGACACAGAAAAGAAAAATAAAGGCACTTTGCTTTTTTTTGGACCCGTTTGGACTGTTGTGAACAGTTTATTAGAGGATGTGGATCCTTATATATGACCTAATGGTGCAGTGATGCGTAAGATTACGGAGGAATTCACCTTAACTTTTATATGACTTGGATGCTTGAAATTATTTAGATTTTTGTGATTGAAGAATTGTCCAAAGTTGTTCTTAGAGTTTGTACAGCTACCTTTGTTAGTAATATAAACCAAGATTAAATGATGGATTCTCTCTGTGTTGAGCAATAATCCTCCACTGCAATTTAGAAATATAGATCCTGTAAGGTTATATAGGTAGAAGAAAACGCCCTCTGTAGATCAGACAGCTTGAATAAGCTTCAAGCACCCAAAACATGAGGGAGACAGAGTAATTGCTGAAGGATTATTTCCAGCTTCTCCTCTCACTCTCTCATCCTGTCGCAACTTCAATGCAGGAAATTGTTAAAGTAATTGAAATCAAAATAATGTGTATTTCAGCCAAAATGTTTATTGGGAAACGGTCACTAAAAAGAGGTTACAAAGAGCCTTTACTGATTGTTCCTGTCCTGGACTGCTTGATAAATCCACGACTTGTGTCGTCCCCCCCCCCCCC
>OMNM01001701.1:11640-26116 GCA_900302745.1 Parablennius parvicornis
CCCCCCTCAGGGAGCAGATTTTGCGGGTGAAGGCGGAAGAGGACAAAATCCCTCTCCTTGTAGTCGGGAACAAGTCGGACCTGGAGGAACGTCGGCAGGTGTCTGTGGACGAGGCCCGCGGGAAGTCTGAGGAGTGGGGCGTCCAGTACGTGGAGACGTCGGCCAAAACCAGGGCCAACGTAGACAAGGTGGGACCGCCGGCTCACTTTTAACTCTGGTAAAAGATAAAGTTTACCTTATGCTAATATAGTACCGCGACCATCCAGTGCCTTTAAGCGCCAGTTCTCCAAGTTAGACTCGTGCACGCAGCTTTGAAATGCGTTTGGCAGGTTGGCGTGGCCTCCAGCAGATTAGTGAATTTGCCACTCCTCCTCTGTAGATTTAAGTCGTTGAAGTTGGCTTCTTCCTCTTTTATATAACTCCACAGTGAAGTGATGAGGTCTGCATGCAGGAAGGCTTTGACTAATGACACCGCTCTGACTCTTGCTGTAAAGGTTGGGTCCATTTGTGGCTGATCAAATGTCTCTTTAGCTTCAAAAGAATATTCCAACCACAGATTGACAAGGAAGTTAGAGACCTTGATATGTCTGTTTTTGCATAACGTGTATGTGAGTAATGACATTGCTTGACTTCTAATGTCATAGAGAAACTTTGTCATCAAGTTGGCTATAAAAAAAGCTCTCCTGTTAGTTTTTCTACAACAGTGTCAGAATAGTGAGTCTGATTTGGGAAGAACATTCAGTTCCAGGTGAAAATATAAAAAGAAATTTTGCCAGAAAAAAACTTGTGAATATTAAAACCAAGTTGACATACGGAACAAGCTTCTTAAAGAACTTGGCGTGTAATGAGAAGGTGAAAGTATTGTCAGTGTTGAGAAAACCTGTGGAATCAGGAGAAAGTTGTAATATGAGTTCTGTCTGAACATAGTGTCAACAACAGCATCAAACTGCCGCTGTTAAATACAGGAAGGACGACGGGCAAGTCATAGATGTTGCTTGTAGAGAAAATGTTCAGTTAAGTAGATCTGATGATGAAGACGGGGGGAAAAAAGCCTCAAAACTGCAATGAACTGGTACATAAATAAAAAGGTCTCTGTTGATTCAGCCTTGTATTTAGACTTTATTGCAATACAAACAGTCTGTATGCTGTAAAATATAAGTAAAGTTGATCACTTGATCTCTCCCCAGGTATTCTTTGACCTTATGCGTGAAGTACGAGGCAAGAAAATGTCTGAAAACAAAGACAAAAATGGGAAAGGGAAGAACAAGAAGAACAAGAAGAGTTTCAAAGAGAGATGCTGTTTACTTTGAGCTCACGGACCTGAACAAGCCACAATCCAACGCTAACGCTGGGGAACAAAGGAAAAGGTCTTTGCCGTTGTCATTTAAATCATAGTTTTTTGGGGTTTTTTAAAAAAAAATTATCTTGTTATAGGTTAGGGTCTAGAACAATCTCAGCCCGTTTGTTGCCATTTTTTTTTTTTGTTTTTAAATGAATGAAATGTGACTTTCTGTTGTATTGGAAGATGACCACTGTCCTGACTGTGACGCGGACGGCAGCACTCAAAGGCTCACAGTCGACCAATGACCAAACTGCCACTGACACTAACTCTGCTGCTCCAGACATTTTCCACTGTTTAACTCAGCGATCATACTGCCTTCGACTTTGGAGTGACATAAACGGTGCCCTTAAATTTCTTTACCTTCTCTAAATTTTAACCTGCGTTTCATGTCGGAAAATAGACTTTTTTTATTAAGTCTCTCTCCATCAATTTACAAGGAACTCTAAATGCTGCTGTCTGTCCATTTTTCTAAAACATTAACAGACTCTTACCTTCTTGTCCAATGAACTCATTGGCCTCCTGCATTGATCTGTGTAAACTTGTGTATCTGCTGCTCCAAGTGTGTGTTCTGAGTGGATGTATAAAATTGTTATTTTTAAACTCCCTCGAGGCAGCTTTTATTGTTTTTTTTTTTCCTTTACAGTTTATCCAAGGACTTCTGATACTCTCGCCACATTAAATCCATACCTCCGTTGCCAAACAGGGGTGTTTTGAAAGCAATTGTCAGATTTAGCTGCCCTGACATGATTACCACAAATCAGTCTTGCAGGAGGGAAATTTCAAAATGAAGTCTCACTTGTCCATGTTTTATTTACTGTAATCTCACGGAGCTTCCTGTAGATATTTTCTGCGTGAGGCTATTTTCAAAAAAAAAAAAAAAAAAAGAATCAAAAAGTGTAACGTGTTTGCTTGTGTTTTGTTGTCGGATAATAAGCCGAGAGAAGTGAGGCGACCTGTTCTTAACTGCGCTCTGCCATATTTACGTAAGCGGGTCCTCTTTCCATCCCTCTCGCTGTGCAGAGTCACGCCCGCCGCACACGACTGTTTGAAGTTTGGCTCTGCGCCGTGAGACAGGTGTTGACAATCCGGGAGGCCGCGCTACGTCTGCATTACAATCAGCAGCCCGACCACTTCTCACTTTGATCTTCTCTTCATTCCTCCGTCTTTAGAGTAACGCGCACCACGTCGCCAATACCTAAGAAGCAGGGTTTCACACTGGGTTTGGAGACATGCTGGAGAAGTCTGTGCCAACAAAAATCACATACAAATAATAATTGGTGTTTGGTATATACGCAAATGAATAGTTTCTGTACTTTTATCAGAGAACTTGAATGCCTTCCTGTGTCCTTCAAATCAGTGGTTCCCAGTCTGTGGTCTGGGATACTCTTGTGAGGGCATAATGGAAAGCTTTTTGCTGCTCTGAGGCAAAATTAGAATTGTCAAGGAAGATCTTTCTGGAATCTTCCCTACTGCTTTAGTTTGATAGGTAATGTTCTTTTATGTTGACTTCAAGAAATTGTAGGTTGGGAATCACTGCATTCAATAAAATCTTGAATAGAGTGTCTTAATAGTTGTTTGATCATGTGATGCACTAAAAAATATCTCTGCCACTGCCTAACCATTCTGTGTGATGACCCCCCCCCCTTTTTTTTATTTACTGCCTACAACTGTGAGTATGCTTACATCCCTTTGCAGCAAGAGTGCAGACAAATAAATGTTTTTTCCTTTGTAAGAAGTGGAAATCGTCTCTTCAAACCTCAAACAAACATGGATGTTGTTTACATTTGTTTATAATTCAGCATCAACTACTATTTTGTGTGGTAGTCCATTAAGTGGCTTTATGCTTCTCACTGCCCTCTGCTGGGAGATTGAGGAACTGCGCCCCCCACCTGCTGTACAGACACTACAGTTACATTGGCATTAACCACTGGAGTGAAATGTTACGCTTGTCATCTGGCGGTTCCTCTGGGGCATTTTGTGCCCTAGTTTAGTCAAATAACCCAGCAGTTGCTCACTTATTGATTGTTCCTCTGCCATCTAGAAGAGTGCCAACAGCCTGTTTTTCTTGAATTTGACAGTGATGTACTACCACCACTTATATTAACCTTACAGCCTTATCTTACATGGCGGGGATTGTGCAACACCATCCTCCAGATGAACCAGCAGTGGGCTCTTGTCACCCGCATTCTTCACCCCCCCGGGGATGGCCAGGTCAGTGAAACTCATTTCACAGTGTGAAAACAGGGTTGACTACATCACTGGGCAGACTGACCATACATCACTTTGAAAATAGTTCTCATGTGACGGATACAAGGGAGGGAACGCCTCCCTCAATACTGCAGACTTGCAGTAAGACTTCATGTCCTCTGTCGTCGTAAAAAAAAAACTGTTTTTCACACTAATATCCCAAACCCCCGTTGCTTTCAATATTCAGAAAAAGAAAGAGGGTTTACGTTTCCTGAACAAGATCCTGCAGTTTTCCTGGAGGGATGATTTGTCTCTCGGGCTCTGAAGTGAGTTTATAGTGACCTTATTCTGCTTTATTTTACAATCTGCGGGAGTATTCCTGCCGGGATTGCTGATTTCCTGTGGGTTTTTTTTAATGTTCTGGGAATGTGGAGTTTATCTTTTCTGGTACAATTTTAGCATCAAGTCACCTTTTGGTGTCAACAATCAAATATCCCTCTCATCCTCAAATCAATTGGCTGTTTGTTGGCAACACTGCAGCTTCGGGTTGTACATCTTTACAGCATCGGAGATAAGACTGTTAACTCTCTGGTCTTTTAGAGGGAATTGTATATTTACAAGTATTGATCAGACGGCCCCGACGCCTAGTGAATCCTCAAAATCTGGGCTTTTTGCTTGAAGGAGCATGTGCGCCGAGGAAACGCTGGGGGGATTCAAGCTTTTCACTTTAATGCAAACCACTGTTCCACATTTCCTGCATAGCTCACACAAACACACTAATCCTCTGTAATTTATATCACCACTGAAACCTCCCAGGGCTTGAAAGCCTGTGGCAGCGTTTCTACCACAGGAGCTGAACATGTCACAGCTGTGATAAGCACATTTACCTGCCTGACACTCACCTTTCCGGATTCCCACTCTCTGCCTGCACCTCTAAGTAGGCAGATTAGGTGGTCCGTTAAACCCACAGGAAGGCACTTATTTAGAAATACATGAAAGGGCAAAGTGAGCCGGGCTAATGACCGATGCAGTGTCACTGGCACACTCTCGGGTCTTTTATCATTCTGTAGAGAGGGCCCCCGTCCTCTGAGTAACCCTCATTATATCTGAGCTAATGTTGGGGATGAAGATGTTCAAGTGATAAAGCACCATCACAGTCCTTCATTATACAGAAAGAGAAACAGACTCGGTGGAATTGTGCTCGACCCGCAAGATAAATGCAATGGAGAGAGAATAACTCCTATTTTAGCGATTGTGCCACATCCTGCTGTCGGCCTGCTGCGTCTCAGGGAGGAGAGGCCCCGTTCACCGTTTCACCAAAGGATGGCAGTCTTGTGTTTCTGTAGAGCCGATCGGCTGTTGGCTGCTTTGTTCCCACTATGCTTTAGCATTTGATTCACTGGTGGCTGCTGTTGACTGAATAAACCAATGCTCTTCAATCCATAGTAGTTAATGTAGAAATATGAATTAGTTGTAAGTATGTATGTGTGTGTGTATATATTATCAAAATATAATAATTAACCTTAAAGCACTAGGAAATCCCAAGTGTTTTATGAATCTGCCTTCCTCAGATTAAAGAATCCAGAGTTTGAAATTATGAGCTGGGGTCGACATCAAGCCATTTGATAAATCTTTCTTACCTGTAACTTTGAATGATACAATATATTTCCCCGTGTTCATGCCCGGAGGAATCTGGTAATAGAATTTCAGACACCATTAATGGACCATGCTGTCTGTTAACCTTGAAGTTGGTTGAACATCTAGTCTGACTCAGTCTCGTCACTGCGCTGCCTGGCACAGTCTGCACATGTCCGTGCACAAACTAATTGATTCAACCGCAGGCTGAGTGAGGAAGCTGCCAGCTCTCTCATTTGTTCACTGCACTTCTGGATTAGATTTAATAAAAACGAACAATTCCTCCTCAGATGTTGCTCTATGATTTTGAGTAAAGTCTGTAAGCTAAAGGTAATGCTTACCTTCCATATTATTTGATAATAAAGATTAACTTACTTGTCTATTCTAATTACAGCTACAATATATACATTTCTTACATCTGCAGAATTTAAAATCAATTGGATTAATTGGATGTCCATTTTGATACAATGTGTGTATTTCTATAAGTCCATTGCAACAGTGTTTTAAAATAAAAAAGAATTATAGGATGGGTGTAATTAAAACAAACTGAAATTGTAATGCCAAAATTCAAGTAGTCCCCAAAATAAGGAACAAATAAAACATCTGAGTTATTACAAGTTTAATTCAGTTCAATTCATGGAAATAAGTTCTTCCAAGATGAATAAACTTCAACTTAATATCGCTAAAAGTACTGAATCTAATGCCAAAATTAATCTGTACATGTTCATAAACACAGGCCCCTCTGCTTTGGATGAATCAGAAGAGTAAAGAAAACCTTTGTTTCTCAGACTTACTCTCAGAATACTGCATGTATTGAGTTTTTTTTTATTGATCAGAAAACATACTGCTGTGATACATGCACGTGTCAGGTTATAAAACTTGTATTATAAAAAAAAAAAAGATGTTAGACATGTTTTGTAGATTTTATTATATTGCTTTGGTTGTGGTTTTTTTTTTTTTTCTTTTGGGTGGCTGTGGCGATTGAGTTGGGATTGTAGGACTGTTGCTTGTACGCTTAAGGGTAAAGTAATTGTGTTAGTTCTAATCTGGGACTACATTATTAATGATGGTTCAGTGGATTCAGCAGGGATTGTAAGACATCAGTTTAATGATGCACATGCCCACATTGTGCTGGATTCTCTTTACACCCTGCAGAAAGAGTTTGTATTAACCCGTGTTTAGTTACATTTTCACTGATATGAGAAACACAGATACAGTAAATGCTCTGTGTTAAAAGCTGCAGCTCAAAAAACATTCAACAATGAAATGTCACACCGTATCACAGCCAAATAAAACGGAGCCATGTCGGTCACTTTGGCAGAATATGGTTGGTGTTATCGCTGTCAAAAGGGAGAAGGCGAACTTATCTGGCCTGTCAGAAACAGCCGGGACTACTTCTGCCTGCGATGAGCTACTGTAACAGCAAAACTATCAGCTGGCCGACGCTGCTGCACAGATGACGCCTGCAGAATTGAGAACTCTGTGTTATATCCCAGGCCACACCTGATATCGAACAGTGATGCATCTGCAATGTCTTCACATTTGCTCTGCAATATATATGAGCACCAGATAGAGACCTATGATGATTAATACAAATATAGTATTAACTTGTGTGTGTGTGTGTGTATGTGTGTGTGTGTGTGTGAGCGCGTGTTTTTAAAGCATTATTGAACATACAGAGGCATGAGTTCATCTGTAGCCTCGCGATGTTATTAAAGCATTGTTAGTGTCATTAAAAAGGGAAGCCTTTATTCATGCCTGATTTTTAAAAATCTTTTCATATGTGATATGATGTCATGGTACATATAAATACATAGAGAATAAAACTAACGCATTCTAAAACAGAATTTATCTATTTGTCGTTGAGCTAGCATGAGAAAAGAGGCTTTTTAATTTGCCTCTGGAGCCCGATAAAAATATGTTCTAATGTGAGTAACATTACTCCAGTCTATCACAGGACAATCAAAGAGAGAGATACAGTTATTCATATTCGATGTTTACAGGCCATTTTAGGCTGAACAATAATTTGCAAATGCATGGTTTTGGACAGTGGGAGAAAACTTAGGAATATCCTTACGCATGCGGAGGGAGCCAACACACAATACTCCACTAGACTCCAAGACTACTGCACCACCGTGGAGCCTCATGTAAAATAGGATCGGAAGATGATGAACAAATCCTTTACTAGTTAAATAAATTCCACAAAATCTGTATTGGATAATTGATAAAGAAGATGTTGTATCATACAGACCTCCGGGCCTTTTCCTGATGAAGATAGTGATAAGGATACTAATCACCAAGAGTGGCCCCAATCAAATTTCTTTTCATGGCTCATAATTAGAAGGAATAATAAAAGCTTATGTGCTTGTGGTTGAATGATGCTTGATTCACTTTTGTGAATTATAAAAAGGCGCAGACAGAACACAAAGCTGTGCAGGGGCAGTCGTTAAAACCGTGATTTTATGTATCTAGCCTATAATTTTTTTTAATTTTCATTTATTTTTATGGGCATGCAGACCTTGTTTCCAAATCACAGTAGAGACGGAGACTGGCACTTTACACAAATTACCACTGTCCTTCCATAATTACTAACAAGAGAGATGCAAACTCATTAGCAGACTGTGGTACAACTTTTCATTGTGGCTTAAATCAATGGGGGGGGGGCATGGTGCATGAACACAAAGCAGGTCTATTTTCGTGTATAAACAGCCAATAGGATTTAAGGCAGTAGTTCCTATCCAGGGAGCCATGTCCCTCATGTCAGAGAGGGCACCTGATGTGAAAAATGAACTAAATCTACAGCACTTGCTTTGGGAACCGCCTATAAAAATACACAGCTGAAGAGACGCTTACTAAACTGTACAAGTTAAATTACAGTCTGTGCATGAGGTAGCTTGAAATTACCTACTTCAAAAAAAAAAAAGCTCCCCCATGAATGGACGCTTGATGTAGCCTCATTGCAGTGGCAGACTATGGCACGCTACTTAGAAATACTAACTCAATGTCATATTCTGTTAGTTCTGCGTTAATGACACTCCTAAAATAAAATGATTAAAAAAACATTCCTGAACATTGAGATAGGTGCTGCAGATTCTTTTATATTCTGTCCCCTCTCTCCAGCTATTAGCTCCAGCTCAATTAGTTCATGTCTTTAAAATCAAAACTGTGCTTTTAAACATACATATATCCATGCATTTAGTAATCTCATATTTAGTGTACTTTTTTGTGTGTGCAAATAATACTCAGGACCTTCATAGTCAATCCCGTGGAGCAAATCTTTTATAGCGTTCAAGCAAAAACAATCCTCCCATTTGAGGTTTTCAAAGCTAGACATCGTGAATTGTTCAGTGTAATGTGCTTATCAATATATACTAATGTGTGTAAATGACACAACAAATAAATACATCTTAGATAACACTCTGTGTGGTATCTCAGTGGACCGCCAATAAAGGATTAATCTGAACAATTTCACCGGAGAAGAAAGTATTTTTGGAACTTCCTTTCACATAGTTACCAGTTTACTGCATGTAATTCATGTGAAGGCTTATATTTCTTTTATCGCCTCTTTTGAAATATCTGCAGTGTGAATTCAGCCCATTTCATACCACAGCAAAGGATTAATAACCATTAAATTACTACCTGACATGTTCATCTTCTTGTTTCTTAAGACAAAAATCATGATAATCGAAATGTGCCACACTGCTTCAGTTTTGGTGAGAGATAGCTTTGCCTTCTTACGTTCTTGAAACCAGAAAAAAAAACATTAAGAGTATTATGTTTTAAAACCAACCGTGAAACCCCTGCTTATACAAGGTGTGTTTTTATCCTGAGTCCGTTTTCCAATCATATGCAGCTTCATACAGGCAACACAGTAAACTGATTGTTTCACTGGGCTTTGTTTTATGTTGCTCATATATATTTAACTTATGATAGGAGCATGGTCTGTTTTTGTTAAATACTGGGTAACAGTTATCTCTGCAAATGACACTATCCTGGAACCAGACAATCATGCCATGAAGACAAAATATCAAAAATATCTGACCACTACACACAGTTCTTGAATTCAGATTCAAAATTGGGGTCGATAAATGGAAAATTTTGAAGTAAATGAATCACAAAATTGCCATCTCCTTGAGTTCAGAACAAACAAGGCAAACATCGGAAGGATCTGAGGCTAATTTTAGACCACCGTAGTTTTCTCTTGTTTGAGAGACAATAGCAGTATTTAATGAACTGTTTAATTTAACACCCTTCTGAAATGCCATACAATCCCATTACAATCCAGTGCTAATTAAAAGCAGTGACTCTCTAACCTCCCTACTTACTGTGACAATGCTTTCAACCATATATCCTTTTACCTAAACGAATTTGTTTTCCAACCGCACAATGCTGTAAAACATAACGCACCCATTGCAACAGCATGGCTTCATAATAAAGATTTCTGGTTCACGAAGTTCTGGGGTCTCCACATACAGAAAAGCATTCACACAAGCTTTCGTTGCGGCCTCGTCCAAAGAAGATTAAAGCTGTTTTGTAGCAGCTCAGATGTTGAGAAGCAAGATGCTACATAATATGGATTAATGCAGCTGAAATCCAAAATGTCAGATGGGAAGGGATTGCCAGCACAGACCTTTTCCAGTTTGTGTAACCACGGTAAAATATATATATCTGGTACATACTGTAGTTGCAAAGAGGGAGAGTGAAGGTGAGGGTCCAAATCCTGAGGAGCTACAGGGAGCCTGTAAGAGACATGACACATTGATTTTTGTAATTTACAACTTCTGTAAGCCTCAAGGTATCCAAGCACATTCTTATTATTTGTTTCTCTTCACAATAGAGTGGCAGAATCATTCATTTGTCCTTTACGGGAACTACAAGACGTTCATCATCACTCCCACCATGTCTACGGTATACATGGCATGTTGTTGTAGAGCCCTGCTGATTTTATGTTGTTATGATGAGAACAGCTTAGGAATTTCTTTCAGTTAGTTCACAAGGAGAGGTGCTCATGTGGGTATGAGCACTGTGCACTTCAGTAATGCGACCTGGAAAGAAAAAAACACATTCCACACATCATAGAAAGTAATAAAGAAAATGGAAATAAGTCGGTTTATCAAGCTGATATAAAAGGTGCAGTGCTTTAAATCATCCCGAGTTAAAAAGAAAAAAGATCAAATTACTAAAGACTGAATGAATAAATAAATGTTTTATTTCAGTTACAGTTACAGTGCAAAAATTAAAAGTTTATGCATTCAGTTTATAGTGCTGTAAAGGTCACACACACAAATTATTATTATTATCATTTAAAAAAAAGTTTTGCTTGTTTTTTTACAATTTCTATCGCTGAAATGGGCATAGGCTGAAGCCAAGGTCCGTTTTTCCCCTATCCCTTAAAAATCCATAAAAGTTACCCTGAACACCAGTGACCCAAGAGAAAAAAAAACTGTAAAAACCCTCAAAGTAATATAAAAGAAGAGAAAAAAAAACAAAGACTAGTAAGTCTTTAAGTTGTTCTTTTTCATCATTTCTGATTTTCAGTCATTTTTTATTTTAACCATGAATTATTAAAAAAAAAATTACAATTACAAAAAAGATTTACACAATTCATTGTGATCACTAAATCCGTTCCATAATAAGACTTCCAGAAATGAAAGACATCTATGCTGAACATTAGTTCTCACACTACCTCTTTCAAAGACACTCAATCCTCTTCAATTCCAATTGTACACTCGTAGTTTAAGAAAATTTGGAATACCAGTGGGAAGACTTTTACTTTTCCCTTGAAATAATATTTGTAATGGTTTAGGTATACAATATCAAAAGTTTTAATTAATTAGAATGAATAAATCACACATAAAAAAAAAAGGCATATCATGTGTTACCAGTAAATCTGTGTTAAACCCAAGTGTCTCCACGGTCAATTGAGAAGCCCAAAACGAAAGAGAAAAGAAATGTAGTCCAACTCTTAAACTCCAGGCAGATTAAAGTGAAAGAAGCAATAATTAGCTCATCTGATGGCTCCTGGGAGCGTGCTCTCACCGACACAATATCACATAACTCTTGTCAAAGGCAGGTTTGGAAGGCTTGAAAGTAACAACCCATTTGAGGCTATTCATAATAAAGAACAGCAGGGTACTACAGTACCGTTCACATTTATCTGCATGAGGTGTATGGGCAATAATTGCATCAGGAACTGTACGTGTGTGTGAGTGTGTGTGTGTGTGTATGAGAGCGTCATTAAAGAGAAAATAATTCAGTCCAGACACGTGGCCGTAGGGGTGTGTTGGTAGAAGCCTTTAACACAGCAGGCCTTCTGGAGCTGTGGGCATAACACTGTTGCATAAGGCTGACAGGTAGAATCAGACCCGTTCAGTAGACGACGCACAAAATCCTCTGCAAACATCGGAGAGTAAGTTGAGAGCTATGGTGAATAGTAATAGAATGTTTTGCCCAACCAAATTTTTCCTGCATTTTCACTGGTAGGAGAGATCCTTCCAGTTGACAGTTCATCTCGCTTAATATACAGTACCTTGTCTACAGGAACAAATCATTATTACCACCCTTTTTCTACTGTGTGTCGATCCACTGAATATCTCCTTGACTTTGGAAAATACCCTCTTGTTGTTCGGCATCAAGATGTTCGCAACAAATCTTTTAACTCCAGTGAACTAAGAGGTGGAACCACTGTGGCTCAGGCTGTATCCAGCACAGCCACAAAACATATTGTCACCAGTTTGCTCTTCCTATTGCCAGTTTTGATAGATGCTCACCACTAATCCTGGTCCTGATCCAGATAAACAAACAGATGAGACGACCAGCACACGGCTGAGTATGGGTGCTTTGTCTCTTGGAGAGTTTGAAAATATATTTGTAGTTGGAAAATCTATACTGTTTCCAACCGCACTGCTACATACAGGCCTAAACATCTATCGAACATTTATTGTATTCATGTTTATTCAGTTTAGTCATGGGACATTTTATAATTCTGTGTGGAAAACGCACGTTTCCTCTGATGCATGGCTTTTAGAATCATCAAAGACTGTGTGTGCGTGTGTGTGTGTGTGTGTCCACCTCCCAGTGTAATAGATGCCTGTGATGGACTGAGTGTACCCTGGATTCTACACATTGTCAGCTAAGATTGGCTCCTGCTATTATTTCATCAAAAGGCTCACATGAGCTAAGCAAAAATGACAGATTATCACCCCGAGAATAACAACCTATGATGGACTCACCTGAGAGACACTAGACTAGATCATACATTAGTCCAACTACCTGCATGTAGGCGGTATGAAGCTGTTTTGTTAGTCAGTGAGGAAGCATGTTAATCGTTTCATCCATTTGTACGAGCCTTCGGAAAACTGTGAACCAATATTGCCGTGTCTCATGTTATGGGTCCATTGGTTAGGTTTGTTTGGAAGGTGCTGACCCAACCAGCCGCTGTGGGATTAGCTGAAGTCTGGCTCCGCGACAATACTTTTGATCTCCATACTAATCAGCAGGCTTTCCATTTCCCCAATTACTTTGCTGCTGGATGGCCTTTTGTACACCTCCACAGCAATCTCCCTCCGGTATTGGGTTGGACTCAAGGAAGCATAACATTTACATAGCGTGTGCACTGAGGTTAGAAAATTAAGTGGCAAATATATGACAAAGGCCCAGGTATAACTAAGATTTCACACGGTTGTTCAGATAGGATGTTCTACTTGTGCAGGTAAGGTGCTGTCCAACCAGCTGGTCTCACAGGATTTGGATCAAAGAATAGGAAACCTTTTGCTCCAGTTTATATAGTAGTATATAAAGTGATTTATTTATTTATTTTTATTTTTTTTAAGGTGCACAGTGCTTGGGTGTATATACTGTCAGTTTCAAGACAATTAAAACCAGACTGAGGCTATAATAACCTTAGAAAAAACAAGTCTATAGAATAGTTAGAACATTTCTTTCATTATCTGCCGATTACAAATATGCTGTTTCAGATGTGCATACTTTGTTTTATCAAATCATTGAAACATCTCTTAATATTATAATAACACTGAATCATTTCAATTACATATCCCCCAGTTAGTTTTTTCCATGAAATTGTGATCTGGTTGTTTTAGTACAAAATGAAAAGTCATGTGAAAGACTCTGCTGCTGTGTGATTGTCAGATTTGCTTATCATAGCTCTCCCATTCCCCATGTGGAAATTCCCAGTTTGATATTGTCAATATTTTTGTTTCGCCACTCAGAAGTCAAAATGTTGCGAGTTAACATCTACTCACACACAACACCAAGTATCTGTTACACTGGAGCCGCCCTCAAATTGTTAACAAACCTCCTGGTGAAGCTTCACACATTCTAGTCGAGTTGTCTCTTTATCGTAGGTTTTAGGTTCACTCATCTTAGAAGCACAAAATGGAGCAGAGTGAAAGCAACCTGATGGACTGCTGCTAAACAGCTGATGAAAATGATTTAATTCTTTCCCGTCTGTCTTCAAACAACAAAAAACATTTCCACACTTGCCTGGTGAAGATCTCACAGATACGACTGCATGCTCACTGTGGATGGAGGACAAACAAGTGTTTTCAACTTTCTCCACAAAGAAGTGGGCATTGCTTCAGATGCCGGGGTCCTTCAATAAATGTAACTCCAATTCCAATGCAAAACTGAAAATGTAATAATAGCATCACTCGTAATGAAGGATTTTGCTATTCTTGTCGTTATATTATTGTTTTGTACATTGTAAGCTGCTTACATCAGTCTTTATTGCTCCATTGTGTTATGATTGAGTATTCGAATAAAGTTTTCTGATCATAGAAATTGAATATAATTGGAAATCTGAATTGTCAACTTCATTGTCTTTTCATGAGACACAGTCAGTCACATGAACATGCACACATACACAGACAACACACACACACACACACACACCCATGGACCATCACCAATTATCACCAAATTTCCCCTGTAGAAATCACACCACACGCGTGGCAAATGTCACGCCTTGGCTCATTTTCATCCTTATAAAATCTAGTCAGTCTACTTGAATTACCTTTAAATTCTGAGTATTTCTCTGTGGTTACAAAAAGAAAGATATTCCCACTTTAGGTGTTCTCTCACACATTTGGAAGGTTAATATAATAGATGAAAATATGTGCGACAAAGGTGCCTTAACAGAATACTGATTAGACAGTGGAATTAAGTTGGATTTATGGTGGGGATGAGCTCTTCATTTATCCCTTGTACTTCCTCCATCCTGCTCGATGTAAGGCTTTGTCTTTGTCACTGAACGCCTTTGTCGGCAGGGTTTTTTTTTTTTTTTTTTTTTTTTTT
>OMNM01001701.1:26136-39546 GCA_900302745.1 Parablennius parvicornis
TTTCTTTTGTAGCCAAACTGGAGGCAAGACTTTGTGAGGATATTAATGTCCGGCAGGCGTTTTGACTGCAGGGCTATGAGTACGGTATTTAGCCCAGAAATAAAAGTCATGCTGGCATTGTCTTTCCTTTTTTGTGCCGACATTCAAGCTCACCCACGCTTGAACCCTTCATCTAGCACCCCGAGCCAGACTAAAAACCCAGTGCGTGCACTCTTTAGATATTTTACATGAAAGACAGGACACCTGATGAATGTCTAAACAATGTTATGATTTTGCTCCTTATTGAGCCTGTAATGGGAACCTAAAAAAGAATTTCATTGAAAACACATTGCCAAACAAACAGAAGAAGAAAAGCTGTATTCTGTTGACTCCTCTGTTTATTTTGCCTGCCGATCTAATAACTGTGACAGATGGATTTCTGTAGGAAAGCATGACAAAGAGGCCTGTTGTCACCTTAAGGCGGAGTGAGAGACGTGACAAAATATTCTCATCACTGAAAATAAAGGAAGAACTGATGGTTGGGTGCTTCTTTAGCCAGAATCATTACCAGATGCAAAAGAAACAACAGAAGCAGGGCCACACAGCCCTCTTCTATCGATATTTTAGGATAGTGAGAAAAACAAAAAACGAAATGGTTCAGATCTAGAGAAAGGCAGAATGACAAAGATGTCAATTTGAAGTGCAGAAATAGACGCATGAAGCAGAAGACCCCTCAGTCATTCTTTGTTTGTGCTTGTTTGTGTGTGTTTGTGTATCAACATATTGTTGAAAGGTTCTACACTGTTTCAAAAACAAATCCCACACAGACACAGTAGTATGTTGTGTGGCCTGATTTACTCTTTGCATGTGCTTTACTGACAGAATTCATGTAATGTCCAGTATTTTATAATGCTTTTTTTTTTTTTTCTTTTTTTCTACATGTTGTATGTTCTATGCTGTACCGATTACATTTGGATGCCTGGTGGTGGTATCATCATACTCTACTGTTGGGATGACACTTGGCAGCAGGTTCCAGAAAGCTTGTAAAGGTCAAGGGTCAAACTAAGCCTTGAAAGAATATCTTATTTACCATTTTAAAAGTCAAAAGATATTAATAACATGTAAGTGTAACTTGCAAAGTTACATGTAACATGTAACTTTAGTAAGCACCTTATTAAAATAAACTAAGCGCAGAAAAATGATTTGTTGATAGTTAACCGCATTTTTTTTTCTTTTCAAAAAAGCACTTTCTCTTTTCCTTTCATAGCTACCTTTCACTTCCTGTTGGAGCTAAAACGTCAACTCTAATGTTTTGCAGCACTTTTGCCGGATGAAGCTCGGACAATTGAAGCGGCAAGGTATTAAAACAGATGTAAGAATTGATTAAAAAAATCACTGATATACTTATATATTAAAAGTAAAAGAGGGTATGATGTGATTATTTTTGAAATGAGAGAACAAATCAATGTTTCCAACTTTTCCAAATCACAAAAGGTTGCAGTGGATGATACAGTTACCACAGGCCACCTGATTAACAATTACATTAGAAGAAGTAGAACAATTGGTCCTGCAGCATCACAATGACACAGAGCATATTGCAGAAAGATTTGAGTTATTTTCTAAATTCAAATCTCAAACTAACATGGGATCGATTGTTTATGTTGAGGTTGTGCAAATGAGAAATGAGTAAAATTGATTTTACTGTCCAGATGAATGCTTGTCGATTGCAGTTATTCACATGGGCTCAGCTCTGATTGTAGCCAAAGAGAGGAAGTCTTTGTATTCACTTGTTTTTTTACCTGCTGGGTGGATGGTTTGAGCTTTTTGAGGAGTTGTGGTGTTCCTGTGGCTCCATCACGCAAGTTTCTCACGCTGAGAGCCAAGCATCCATATGTGAACGCATGGCTCTTTATTTCTCAGTGCCTTCATGAGGAAGGGGGGAGCCCAGTCTACATGGAAGAATTCATCTTGGACAATTATCAATAAAAAGGAATCGAGGAATCAGCTCTGGTTAGGATGTGAATGGTTGCTGTACCAGAATGTCACGGTGAAAAGTGAGATAATCCAGAAGAAAAAGCACTCACCTGTGGTCATGGACTTTGAGTCATGACCAAAAGAATAAGATTGGATATGGAGGCGGTCACAGAGTAGTGGTCTGCAATCCTTGTGACAAAGTGAGGGCTTCAGCCATTCAGGGGACACTAAGGGGAGAGTGGCTCTTCTTCCTCTCTGACATGAGACTGTCAATGTGGCTCAGGCACCTAACAAGGACGCCCCCCAGTGACCTTCTGTTTGGGCTGTACCGGGCAGAGCCAACTGGGACAAACTCTCAGGACAGCAAAAGAACCACTGGAGGGATTATATCTCTCACTTGGCCAGGGAATGGCTCATGGTGCCCTTGGGTTAGCTGGAGGATGTGGCAGGGGAGAGACATGCCGGGGCTTCTACTATGTATCCCCTTTATTTTAAAGAAAATAGTGGGATGGATGGAAATCCAATATTTGTTAATTTTTGCTGCATGATGTTTGATTTTCTAACGGTCTTCTTCCCACCTGAATTAAATGCCCTTCTTTTACGTGTGGTAACTGTATTTAATAAGATTGATATGGTACCATTAACATGTTTCATGTCTTTGTGGATTTTCTTTTTTCTGTCTCTTAGATTGAAATATATCTTGTTACTTCTGGAACAAAAATATATCAAGTGAGACACATGCCACAAGATTTAATTCACAAACCTAGGGGCGCATTAGTATAACTCAAGTAAGTGACCACATAGTGAACTTAAATCACTTACAACTTCCAAACAACTGTAAATCAGCTGAGCGGAACTTTGGAAAAGTCAGTGACCAAATAGCTATTTGAGTGACTTTGGCTTCACTAAGTGGCGCTAAACAATTGGTCCCCTGGGCCACTTCAATGTTTTCAGGCTCATTTTCTAGCTGAGTGCAGGTATGGACCAAAGGTAAATTAGGAAGTCCTGATGAGCAGCACAGTCAACATTATACTTGATGAGAATGGAGAGCGGAGTGAAAGACGGTCAGAGTTGCAGCGGCTCTGCTCCAGAAGCAGCCATTACCCACAAGCTGTTTCCCTCTCCTGCCTTACAATCTGCACACCTTTCACTTGGAATAACCTTGTTTGTCCCAGCTCTTTCTGCAACTTTTATGACAGCCTGCTTAATGATGGGAAAGAGGCAGAGGAAAAACACTGAAATGTGTCATCTTGACTGCTTCGTACCAAATCTCCACTTAAATCTTTCATTAATCACACAGGTTGTCACTTTTAGTGTGGCTGTGGGGAGCACAAGCCTTAAAACCTAGTCAGTTCAAGCTGGAGAGGAACTGCTTGTATGATTAGAGGAATTAAACGCAGCTTTTGACTGGCAAAGGACAAACTTTCACGACTTCTTAGGGAGCAACTACAATTGAGTAAAGGTTACATCACAATATGAACTTTCATAATCGTAACTATCAGTTTTCTTTGCTGTGTTTGACAGAGCTAAGCATTCATTGAATAAGGTTTCTAGTTACTTATTAAAAAAACGTTTTCTGACCAGTTACTTAAACAGACAAACTACTAACTTGACTTATAGTCATCTCTTTTAATCAGGGTGTCCTAACAGTTTGCATGTCGTATTGGTGAGACGCATTTACCAAGTTGTCTGTACTGTGTCACTCAGAAATTAAATGGTGGTGCACATCAGTAATTTTTGTTCTGTTTAAGTTCATCTACTATTATTAAATAATGCCAAAAGCAATGGAGTCACATTACGTGTTTCTCTATAACATCTTTGATTCAACGCAACTCATAATGACTTAAACCTTTGATCCTTTGCTGTACTATTGGAAACAGGGAAATAGTTGAGTGATTTTGTCACATGTCAACATTTCTGAAAGGGTGTCAAGAAAACAGCGACCCTATGAATTCATCTTGTTCACTGGCAAAGTTTCGTTTTGCTCATTCCGCACACCAAAAGCTTTTTTATTTTTTCTCCATTTACTGCTCCAAATCCGGTCAAATGTGTGCAACCTGTTCCTGATTATGAACCGATACACTTTGACACTTTGACAGCTACAGCAGCTGCCTGCACATCCTGTGATAGCATTGTTGGGTTCTTGCACGCACCTTTTTGTGCTAAAAACACTCTTCTTCTCAGTTGAATCCACTGGGGCAGTCGGTTTTGTACAAATGGGTGTTTGTTTCAAATCCACACAACTTGCATTTAACTTTTTCTTACATAACTTCAATCCATTTCAAATTGCCCAAGAAACTTTTTAAGCCCCATGCCAAATTCAGACATATTCACAACTCTTCCCAATGCCTTAGAGAAGTGAGTACAGATTTTACATGTCAAAGGTTTGAATAATATTTCCACCTGTCACTCTCTACTACTCTCAACTTGTAACATCTGGTAGGTATTCCTTAGCATTTTTTGTGTGTGTGAGACCGCAGTACATTTATTATGACAGGTTATTTTTCACCAACGTTGATCAAAATGATGAAAAAAAAAACTCAAGTAGTTATCATTTTGAAATGTATTGATAGATATCTCTATTTACAGTGATATCTATCATTACAGTGGCATGGTGGAGCATTGGATCTGCTCTCTCATCACACAAGATCCACGCTTGCTCCAGGGTTCAGGGTTTTTATCTGTTTGCATGTTTTCCTGGCGTCTGTGTCTGTTTTCATCAGATACTTCAGCTTCTTTCCATGGGTAAAACATGTGCCTGTTTGTGTGTTTCAGTGTTTACATTTCTATAGAATGGCGAGCTCCTCATGGTTGACATTACACTTTTCTTAATGCTAGCTGCGATTATTTCCTGCCCCCCAGGATCCCTCCTTGGATAAATCAGATACAGAAGCAGGATGAATTTGTTTTCGGTACTTGACTGTAAGCACCACTGAGGCACTTATGAGCAACCACTGTTTTTTCCAGGGAAGCACAGTAGACCTTATTTTTCACCGCCAGTTTATCCGCTGGGGTCCTTCCAGCAGACGGCTGCTCTGATGTATATGTGTGCATCAGCAGGGTTAAAAAAAATTACAAGGTTTCCTTGATCACCTGTTTCTTCTTCTTCTTCTTTTTTTTTTTTTTAAAGCATTAGAAATAAGTTTTGGTTGAGGAAAAGTGTTTCTGGAACAACATTGAAAAAAAACAAACAAAAAAAACAACCTGAAAGAAGAAGTTGTCAGCAGTATGGAGGTGGAATAGAAGAGTCATCTCCAAGGACCCAAGCAGAAAATAAGGGACTCCTTATGTTGCTCGTGCCTTTGCTTGGCAGCACTCTCACGTCCCTCCCAAAGCACAGAACAGAAGGGGGATAAGAGCGAGAAAGTCTTTAGCTGTGGAGGAGTTTTCTTTTGTTGTTGTTGTGTTGTTATGATGGATAGTGCAGCCTGAGTGCCATGATGTGTGTGTCTTTGGGAGTGCTGTGCTGTGCTGTGTGACCAATCGGGTCGCTCATCGATTCCCAGCCATCTCAACTAAACCACTAATAAGACACTTGGCATTTTCCCTGGTGCTAGATTACTCCCTTTGTGAGATTCCTCTCTCCTCTTTAGTTATTGGAGAGTGTGAGAATTGTGTGTTATTTTGTGTGTGTGTATGTGTGTCTGTCTGTATCTATTTTTCCCCATCCGTATGCGACTGTGTGCGATGGCATTAAGTCTGTTGTGTTTTGCGTCAAGCGTGCGCATATGTACACAGCTTTGTGTACGTGTCTGTACATACATACAAATGTGCATATGCCAGAACGAGACAGATTACCTCGTGAGCAGCTGGATTTAAGCACCACTGCAAGTGACAGCGTGGACTGTTCCTGATGGGCAGGGTAGGGGACGTCCAATATGAGGGGGAGGGCTTCAATGAAAATGTCACCTTGGAAGCTTTTAGACTCGGTGAGGTCGGATTTTCCCCCCGTGAGATCCGGAATGTCATCTGATTTGGAGAGGAATCATCAGCGAATATGGTCTGATCTGTCTGAGGAGGAGGATTAGATGCAATGTTGGTGATGAGATCAGTGCAGGCAGATGGAGTATTTATTCAAGCGAGAAGTCTGGGAAACCAAGTCAAATTGACATGGAATCTGACTGCAACGTGTGTTCGCTCATAACTTTGCTGCCAACTGTTAAGAAGCTGCTGCGAGCCGGAACTGCGATCAAATCCAAGATATGAATAAATTAGGCATTGTGTTTAATGTATTCGGCTGTGTGGCTAATTTCAACTCGATGATATTCACAGTTATGAGTTCGTCATGCAGCCAACTTAGCATATTAACATATTTGTCCAGAATGCCATGCACCGTGTTCGTTGCTCTTGAGCACTTCGCCGTGAGTGTCAGAAACCGAGAGCTGCAATTAAATATGTAATCATCAAATTACAAAAATGAAAGTGCAACAGAATATCAACTAATTCAACTGGCAGGGTGTGGAGAAGCTTGCCTGAGCTTGCTGTATTTTTTCTTTTCCAGCTGAGAGACCCCGAATACATCTGTATTTACCAATCCAAAGAGCCACTCACATGAGCATGAAAAAGATATACAATAACCCCGAGCGAGGCTGCCTCAAGGCCAGCGACCTCCATTGTAATAAATTTGTCTGAGGAAAAACGATGACAAATAAAGGCCTTTAAATGTTCCTATTTTCTCTGCACGTCAGAAAGAATTGATGTCTTACCACGCAGTGCCACAAATTACCCCCGGAGAGAAAAACAGCTCAGCGCAGACAGCTGAGCGTGGGGGATCCACTCCCTCTGGAGAAGCCAGACTCAGACTGATAGGCTTGTGTGGAAGCCAGTGAACCTGACTGCACCTTCCACCCACAGGGCTCAAGCTCCTTCCTTCTTGGTGCAATCCAGACACCTCGGGGGAATACTCTCCCCCAACCATCTTCAACATTTTTCACTTGTTTCGTTCCGAGGTCCCGCTGCCAACTCAATTTCAGATGGCTTTTACACCTCAGCAGCATGCCTCCCCGATGCCCACGTTGCCTCTGACATGCGCTGGATTTCTGGGCTTTAGAAATCTATTAGCATATTTAGGTTTTTCTCGCTTGGTATGTGGAGTCAAACATCGACTACATCAGATTGTAAACTGGAGCTCGGTGCCCCCGAGCTAACTGCCTGTGAGTGTCTCGCTGTCCACAAATCCCCCTCTGCTCTCCGTGTGAGTCCTGCAGATTGGTTTAGTGCTGCTCTGTGCTCCAGACCAGCCTTCATTAACTGATAGCAGCAGAGATGGAGTCATGAGTGTGGTGGGAGATTAAGAAAAAAAAAAAAAAAAAAACTTGAGTCTGTAGGAATAGGCCAAGTCATACCACACACTTCACCCTGCAGGTCTCAGCGGCGTGTGACACATATTCCCCTCCACCGAAGCCATGATAGTCATTAAAGGCACAGATATCCAGATTAATGCCACTGGAAAAGGATTTAATAAGGTTGCTGATGAATACTGCTAACTGAATTCTTGAGCCTTGTGTGAATGTATGGGTTTCTAATCAGCCCCTCGCCCTCTGGCTCACTATTTATTTCCACAAACATTGACAGCATTATTATTCTAACACTTGGTGTGGTGGTGACCTTTTCACCTTCACTTTTGCTCACTTTCGGCTCTGAGTATCTGCATGTCTTTTCTTCGCATGCCCGGGACCAATTGCTGGCATTTGAACTGATTGCCGAGTGATTTTTAGAGTGCCTGTGTTTTGACCCACATTATTAAGGCTGTTCATTATCCAAATAGCACACAGCGTCACACTGCTTAAGACTGAAAAGTCAAAACATTTCCTAGCTTGTTGTCTGTCACTGTCTCCTGAAGGTCACGGCACCACAGATGCATATGACGGCAAACTTCACTGCAGATGATGCCCATGAATCTCTGAATCTAGCTATGTTTCACTATTGTCTGTCCTCCACCTTTTTAGTGTTTTAGCTGTAAATGTACTGTGAAATCTCAACAACGGTCTTCTGTGAAAATGTGATTATAGCACTAAAGCTGTGATTTATCAGAATTTTTTGTAAACCTTCTCTGTATATAGAGGAGCATTTGGGTTAATAGGGATTTTGTCTTTGTTCATTGTGTGGAATAAACAGATGGATCTTGTATGTGGGTTGTTTTCATATTAGTTGGCTTCAGTAGAACCTCAAGAGAGAGACACTCAAAGATGATTTTGCCCAGGGCTCCCTGTTGTCCAGAGCCGGCTCGTGTTTCCATGTTGCTTTTCTGGCTTTAATTCTGTTTGCTACAGTTACTTTTTCTTCTTGTTTCTTATCACCAGCGTTGCAGTGTATGTCTGGATTACTGGATATGTTGCCTTTATTAGATTGAGTTTAACATCTTTTTACCATAATGTAACAAAATGTGACACATGGCCACGTGGATCTTCTTGCCCATCCTCTGCACATGGTAGAAGTAGAGGTGGTGGATGAGCCTCAGGCGGATGGTGCAGGCCGAGAAGCCGGCGGCGAAACAGAGCGTCCAGTGCAGCGCCACCGTGTCATCCGGGTTGTAGGTCTCAAAGTACTCGATCATTTTATCCATGAACACCGACTGCACATATTGCACTCACTGTTTTATTTGTGGAGAGGAAGGACATCGTGCATTGGGGTGTCTGAAGAGACCGAGGCAGCAGGGAAAAGTGACTCGGTCGCAACAGAGGGACATCCTGTGACCGGCAAAAATACCAGTGAAGCTACACAGGCAAATGATGTCAATATATCTGTATCCCAATGAGTAGCTCAGCTCATAGGACAAAAATGGCTGTTAAAATGCAACCATAATGGTTACGCTGTCCCAGTCTTAGACTCTAGTACTCAGGTTAGCATTATTGACCGTGGTTGGAAACAAATGTTCTTGCCCCAACAGGAGGTACACCCTCTTAGTGAGCTTTTAGGTGACAGAGCACTGGATCTTACTGCAGCCAACGGTGAACCTATTACATACAATGGCTGGACTGAACTGATTTTCAACCTATATGACAATGACAATCCAAATCTCACCAGCCTTTACTAGTCAGCTTTATAAGTACCAATAATTGTGTCATACTTTAATGTCATTCAGGAGCTTATCCTAGGACAGGAGGGAGGAATCCAAGTTGTCACTGTTATTGAGTTATTGAAAGATGTCATGCACATTGAATGTTAACTTTGTACAAACTCAGGAGCCCACTTATGACAACACACCGATCCGAGGTAGATGGCAGGGGATCGTTATTCACCCCGGCAATGTCACCCACGTTAAGTGCGAGGTCCCTACTGATTTCAATTCACCTGTTGCCTTGGTTGAAACCAACAGTATTCACCCAAATTTGGAACAGCTGGGTGAAGGCTTGGTTGAAGTCCACCACACAACACGGCCATATGTGGAGATCGCAGTAGCAAACCACACTCACCATGACATCATTTTAGACCATTTCACTGTACTAGGCAGCATCCAACAAATCGACAAAATAGTGGATACAGACCAAACAGACGACACAGATGTTAACAATGTCAAATTATCTGAACGTACCATTTAGTCTCAAAATGATTACATTAAGCCATGAGTGACTCTGTGGCATCCTCCCATAAATGTGAGCCACCTAAGTGATGAACCACAGGTTCACACAGGTCAGAGTGATGGTGAGAATGGTCAGGCACAAACCAGATGGTCCACTTAGACAGCAAAACCAACTCAAATGTTCACATATGAGTAGGTGGGTCACCCATACCCACCAGCCTGGCAACCCTCACCAGATGTTAGCACAGTAGGAGCTTATGCATCACAAGTTCCACCAATGTGGAGAATATAGACAAGCCCTGTAGCATATCAAATGCCTTATAAGGTCTTCCCACACCCTCCTACATACCCCATTCTGCCATTCACACCAATCATGAACTATAGAAAGCCATTATTGGTGTATTGACACAATAATGACACATTGATAGACACAAACACAGGTATATATGTATGTTTTTTTAAAAAAAAGAAAGGTTGTAATGGGGTATTGAGGTTGAAGCATGTATTTGACCCTGATGGTTAAATTTAAGAAATGTTGGAAACAAACTCTTGCGTGGCTTTTTCAGTCTGCCCGTGGAGCTACATTAAAAAAGAAGCTCACCACCGCATGTCTCACTTATTTCTACTGTTTTACAGTCCACAGATCAGATGTGTAACACAGACAATCACACACACTCACTTTTACTCCCATCTACAATTTCTAACTTGCCAGTCATGAACCCACCATATATGTTTCTCGATGGTTGAAGGAAACTAGTAGTCCCAGAAATTCATGCATGCAAAGGGAGGACAACTTGTTTGTTAGACTGACAGACACTCTACAACATTTATGTTACACTGATTGTTTTTATGAATATTGTAACATGGGTGTACAGTGACTGATGTTTTTACCTCATGTGTTCAAATACTGACTGTTGCCTTTCTGCGTGGAGTTTGCACCTTCTGCTTTAATTTTTATGAATGGATAGCATGCAATACCAGCCATCATTTTAAGTGAAATTTACATGCATTGTTTCTCAAAAGCAATTTCAAACATAATCACAGGAATCGGTATTCAGTGGTTTCCTAACCCTGGACCTGGGACCCTCTTTAAGAGGCATCAAAGAGCGCTTGTCTGTTCTGAGGTTCTGAGGTTGTTTAAATTAGTGTGTGCATGTGAGATCACCGACGAGTGTTTTGCTTCACTGTGATAAGCTGCTACTTTTTTCAAACACTTTGAACCCTGCAGCTTTTTCAACGATGTGGCTAGTATATGTTTTTTTACTGTTTAAAGGGCTTCATGCTGCCAGATTCTACTTCTGCATGTAGATACATGCTGTTTTGAGCATCTCTGCTTTTCCAAAACTTGCCCTAAAAGTGATATTTCTGCTCTTTGTGAGCTCGTCTTGTGCTGCTTTCTGACGGCCGCGAATGTTGTGTTCAGGTGCATCACATAATGCCGCTCTGTTGCTCTCCGTAGCTTAGCAATCTTCCTTCTCAGAATCACAATCAGCAAATAAGTGATAAAGCACTTTATTGAGAGAGATAAAACCCTTGGTGATTGTGTATCTGTCTGACTCTCTATCTCTGTCTGTCTGTCCGTCCATCTGTCTGTCTGCGGGCTTCTCTGCAGCAAGCGACGACGCGCACACACACACACACACACACACATACTGCGCTGTGTGCAGGAATTTCCGGCACTATGAAAGACAGATTCGTGGGAATTGTTGAAAATATGAGCAATCCCCGTGTTCCTGCAGTGAAATTCCTGTGCAGTTTATGTTCAGGTGCACTCAATGGTGCGGAAATTACGCTAGTTGGAGTTTCTGCCATAATTCTAATGGACTGACCAAAGCAAATCCAAAAACCAACAGTAGAACTTGTTTCCTTTTGTTGAAAAACAGGTTGTGCTTGTTCTTGTTGCTTATTACCTGCTCTTCAATCCACCAGTCAACATAAGTGTGTTTGTGTTCAGCTGATGGAGTCTGACCATGGATGAGGAGATCGACCCTGATCCTGGTGAAGATGTGACCACTGTCTTAGTCGAGGAAACTGCTAAGCTGTTGCACATCCTCAGCTGTCAGCCACCCGCGATCATTACTAAGCTGCTCCAGATGATTCCTGGTGAAGTCATGCAGCCGGGCCATTTGACCTCCAGCTGCCCGGAGCGGGTCAAGGCCATGTTGGAATACTTCAGGTTGGCCAGTGCAGCAGAGTGTAGCAGCTTCCTCCAGAGTGTGTGCATGCTGTGTGATGACATCCCCGAGCGTCTGGAGTGCCGGCTCATGTCAGCGGCTGGACACGGCAGTAGTGAGTCGCATCACCCTCAATAGTCATTCACATATTCCACTTTGATCTCCTTCATAGTTCCCTCAACTCATCAACCTTTTTAAGCATAATGCGAGAGATGCTGTGGGCTATAACAAATAGATAGTTTCTCATAATTCTTAGCAAAATGATATGTTGGTTGAAAATCTTGTCAGGAAGCTGCACAAAGTTTACTGGAAATTGTTCAGTGACTCTTCAAAACATAGTACACTGAGAGAAAATATAATTAGTGTGTTATATATGAAATGTACACATTTATATATTGAGGACAGTAACATATTCAGACTAAAACCAAACATAGGTTGAGACTAGATTTTCAATGAGGTTTGAAGATTTTTAGTGCAGTTGCTTTAAGAGAGAGACAGAAAAAAAAATCTGATTCTGTGATAATGTGATTCCACTATGAAGGCTGATTTTCAATGATTGTGCAAATCATCAGTAGCTTCAGCTGTTTTCTGAGCATGCATGTCAAAAACCTGCACACAAAAAAGCCTATTTCAGCTTTTATTATTTAAGTCTGCACTGATTGATTTCATAATAATTGCACTTCTATATGAATGTGCTCAGTAAATCCAATCATCTTCCACACTACTTTATGTAGGTCAGTGTTGTGAAGGGCTGGGGCTGATCCCATGTACAGTAAATATTGGAGAAAGCAGTTTACACCTTGGACAGATAACCAGTCCGTCACAAGGCAAATGCAGAGAGAAACTTATCACTCACACTCTTGTTCACATTTATGTCCAAATTAAAGTCACAGATTAATCTCGTATGGATGTTTCAAGTAAGGCTCCTAACTCAAATGAAAATATTCTTGCTGTGTGGTGAGAATGAGCTCCACTACAGTCCAGTGCAGCCTTCTGAGTGATCGACTGACATTGTGTGTCATTCAGATATTTCTTGGCGGCATCTTTTTATACGCAGTCATGTTTACAGCATGTGTGAGTTACCTGCACAGCAATAGCCGTAATAAACCTAACGCTAAACCCACACTGCACACACACACACACACACACACACTGTTTGAATCTTTCCAAGTTGTACATGTTGGTTAAATTTAGGATTTCCTGCTTGACCACATAAGCCCTTCTGCCATGACAAGACAACAGTCCAGTGAGGGGAAAACAAAATGTAGAATTTAAATGTTGCTGATATCCCACTGACTTCAGTAAGAGAAACTGAAAGTAACAGTTTGGTTTGAGGCAATCATACTGGGAAACCCCTGTGTTCCCCAACCCTATATTTATTCAGTTTCAATTCGATGCATAAAATAAAAGGGAGATTTAGTAGAAAATACTGAATATATACTGTAGAACATAAGAATATCTTGTTATTGCATTTTATTTCTTTAACATGTTTTTTTTTTTTATTATGCTGTAGACAATCGTGAAAGTGCTAGTCCAACTGCAACGGATAGAGGGTCTCCGTCATCTCTTTCAGACCTGCGGATCATCAAACGGCAAAGGATTGGTAGGGTGCAAGCACATATGCACTCACACACACACACACACACACACACACACACACACACACACACACACACACACACACACACACACACACACACAAACACACAAACACACACACAAAAAAAAACACACACCCACACACACACACACAAATAACCA